>JALIZH010023875.1:0-17489 GCA_030522465.1 Rhipicephalus appendiculatus | reverse complement strand
GCTTTTTGCAGCCTTTATAACGCCACCCTTGCTTGATCCTCAACAGTTCTGAAAGAAAACCACCGGTGAAAATCCACGAATTTAACTATAGTCTATATTGTTTTGGAGTTTTGGACTATCGATTTGGAGCGCGGTTCTTTACAAGCTCGGTCAAAGGGTATGTGAGCTGGGCATAGTCAGGTATGAAATCTCGATAATACCCCGCAAGACCTAAAAAGGACTGTACCTGTTTCTTTGTCTGTGGAGGTTGGGCATTCCTGATTTTTTCTACTGTGTGATTCAATGGCTTAATGGTGCCATTTCCTATTTCGTGACCAAGAAACTGAATGGAACTAAACCCTAGTTGCGTTTTTGAAGGTTTGATTGTGAGCTTTGCGCGTTTCACTCGCAAGAATAGCATGCGAAGGCTTTCTAACTGCTCATCCCAAGTGTCGGTCGCCACTAACACGTCATCAAAGTAATGAAATATGTTTGGTAGGCCGTCCACTACCTTCCTGATGAGTCTTGTGAATACTGCTGGTGCCGTCTTCAGTCCGAAGGGCATGTATCTAAACTGGTATAGGCCTGATGGCGTGGTGAAAGCCGTGACGGGCTTAGACTCCTCGGACATGGGAATCTGCCAGTATCCCTTTGCAAAATCTATCTTTGAAAAGTATTTCTTTTTGCTCACATTCCCGAACATAGTGTCTATTCGGGGTATTGGTTCACAGTCATCCCGTAGTATTTTGTTTACTTGTCGGAAATCCACACAAAGGCGGATTGTATTGTCTGGCTTTTTTACGACAACGATTGGTGACGAATATTGTGACACCGACTTTTCTATAATGCCTTGTTGAAGCATGTCATCAATCTCTTGATCTACTGCCTTCTGAACTGCAAAAGGTATTGGGTATTGTTTCGCCTGAATAGGTGTATGTGTCGTCAGTTGTAAATGACATACTTCAAGATTAGTTTGGCCTGGCTGGTTAGAAAATATGTCTTTGAATGATGCGACGAGCCCGCTCAGCGATTCCACTTGTGCAGGTGTTATATCCTGACAAATTTCCACATCTGCGTAGTTTTGTGTCCTCGCTAGCGGCACAAAAGGAATGTCTTCCGTTTCCTCTTCTTTGAGTTCCTCAGCTTTTACTGTACAGGTTGCGGAAGCTCGCCCGTGAAAAACGATGTCTCGATCTTCATAACGTTTCAGAAGGTTGATGTGGAACAAGCGCTTCTTTGTGCCCAGGTCAACTAAGTAATCAACCTCATTTCTTCGTTCACTGATCGTGAAAGGTCCCTTCCACTGAAGTAACAGCTTTGATTTTTCTGTGGGCAGCAGTATCAGTACTTTGTCACCAGGTTTGAGCTCGCGCAGACGGCTCTTTGCATCGTAGCGAGCCTTTTGGCTGTTTTTCGCTTGCTTCAATTCTTCTTGTGCTGTTTTACACGTCTCCTCAAGACGATTGCGCAAGTCGACAACGTACTCGTACGTAGTTCTAGTTTCCGTGTCTAGCGCGTCTTTTGTCCAGAGTTCTCTCAAAACTGTCATAGGACCTCTCACATGTCGGCCGTATAACAACTCAAAGGGAGAAAATCCTAAGCTGGCTTGTGGAGCCTCCCGGTACGCGAAGAGAAGAGGAGTCAGATATCTGTCCCAGTTTTTCGGCTGCTCTTGACACATACGGCAGAGCATTCGTTTGAGCGTGCCATTGAATCGCTCCACAAGGCCATTGCACATAGGATGATATGGTGTGGTAGTCATTTGACGAATGGACAGCAGGCGACTAATTTCTGCCATCAGCTCTGATGTGAATGTCCTACCCTGGTCACTCAATATTTCGCGAGGTACACCAACCCTCGAAAACATCTGTAACAGCGCTTCTGCTACGCTTTTTGGTGTCTATGGTCGGCAGAGCTACGGCATCAGCATATCGGGTAGCGAAATCGACCATAGTTAAAATATATTTGTTTCCACTGGCAGAACAAGGCCTCAAAGGTCCTATTATGTCAATTCCAACTCTCTCAAATGGAGTATCAATGATGGGCATGTTTCCTAAAGGGGCCCGTCCCACAAGGTGTTTCGGAATCGTCCTCTGACAAATGTCGCAAGACTTGACAAATCTTTTGATATCTTCATTGATCCCTGGCCAGTAGAACTCGGCGGTCACCTTATCTGTAGTCCTCCTAATTCCTTGGTGGCCTGCCATGAGCCCTTCATGCCCGAGCTTGAGTACGGTCAGCGTGTATATTCTGGGTACTACCAACTGTTTCACTTCCTTTCCCGAAGGAAATACGATCTTTCTGTACAGGACATCTTTTTCAAGAATGAATTCAGACTCGTGTCCAGCACGTGAAGTAAAACGCTTTCCCAATGCGTCAAAACACTTCCGAAGCGTGCCATCATGCTTCTGCTGTTCGATAAACTTCTTCCGGTCAGGCTGTTTGTCTGCAAAAGGGACAGCCAGAACGTCATTAACATTCTGTGCATTCTTTGCAGCGGCCACGTGATGAGGTCGATCAGGCATGCATGACTCTTGTGACTTGTCACAATTATCTTCAAACTGTGAATAGCCTTTGTTGTCCTTTACTTTGCTGGCTGGTGATCGTTCAGCTCTAGGCTTATGATGTTCATCAACGAAAGGCTGCAGTCCAATCCATTTGTCTGTTGGAAAGGCCCCATCGATGTTTCCAAGGACGAGATCGTATAAAGGATCATCCATGCATTTGGCAATGACTCTTCCCGAAAAGAACGGTGTCTCGACATCGATTTCAGCCTCGGGAAGGTACTTCACAGTTCTGTCCAGCAAGAACACAGGGCTGCTCTTGCCAGTGAAAGATTCGAATGGCACAAGGCCTTTTCGTACTATAACCGTGTTGCAGCCTGTATCTCGCAGCACCTCCACGGTTCTTGGCCCAATTCGTCCCTTCGCCACAGGTAAGTTACCCATGTATGGTGCATTTTTACCAAATGCGGCATTTACGACCGGGATCTTTTCGCCTGTTTCTAACGTGACAAAGGTTTCATCGTTTTCTTGGGGATCGATAACGCACGAAGCTTGAGGGGGGGCCGCCCCAACTGCGCCCGCAGTTGTCAGTGCGGTGACCATATCGTCCACATTTTCCACAGGCTGATGAAACATTGGGCTTTGTATATTTTCTACAATCAGCCGCATTGTGTCCAAATTTTTCACACAAGTCGCATTTCTTCGTAGCTCGATATTCAGACTTCCTAAAAACGGGCTTTGACTCTCGTTCACCAGAAGCCTTTTCATCTGTTCCGCAAGCTTGCTTAGGGCCGAGGGTTGTTTGCCCGTGTGCCTCTAGGTAATCATCTGTTGCGGTGACCACGTCTTTAAGCGATGAACATTTCCTTTCCTTGAGGAAGACGACGAGACCCTTGTGGCAACGGTTCATATATTGTTCCACAATAATTTTCTCTCTTAGAGCCTCAAACGACTTCTCTACTCTAGCGGTTTCAATCCACCGGTCAAAGTATCCTGAAAGCCTGGCGGCAAACTGGCGGCCTGTCTCTGCATTTTCAGGAAATACTCCTCTGAACCGCTCACGGTAGCCTTCACTAGTATAACGAAACTCTTGCAGGAGTGTTAACTTTAGGGTTTCGTAATCCAAACAATCCTCCGGCGACATTCTGCCTATTAATGTTAAAGCTTTCCCTGAGAGGCAAAGGCTTAAAGCAGAAGCCCAGTTTTCTTTCGGCCATTCTTGGCCGACCGCTACACGTTCAAACCTCTGAATGTAGGCGTCTAGGTCATCCCTGTCTTCGTTGAAGAGGGGGGATAAGTTTATGGGGACTGATCAGTTTTTTGCTAGGCGCAGCCAAGCGCTTTCTTCAGCATCATTAGCTGTATCATTCACAGCTCTCTGCGAACGAAGCTCTTCAAGGCGCAACTTCTTATCTAAAATCTCGCGCTCTAACTGAAGCTTACGGCTTTCAGCTTCAAGATTACGGTTTTCAGCTTCAAGCTTACGGCTTTCAGCTTCCCGTGCTTCGGCTCTTTCGTCACGTGCTTTCTTGGCCTGTTCATCTGCCCAGGCTCTAAGTTCAGTGCCTTCTAAGCCAAGCTTTGCACCCGCCAGAACTAACTTATCCATGTCCATCTTCTGTCGGCCCTCAGCGGTGCGCTCCGACTGCACTGCTCCGACCTTCTTATATTTAATAAATCAAGGAGAAAGTCCTGTCGCGGACGCCATTGTTATGTAATAGGTTCGGGGAGCATGTGTCAGCGACGCCTCCAAGGGCAACCAAGAAGAGGACACCACGGCACGGCACACAAACATCTATTCAAACACACGAAAGCAAACAGGAACAAGATACATACTACAAATACACAAGATAAACGTCAAAATTGTCTCTACATAAGAGTTCAAGCTATAGAGCGCTCACAGTTTGTGATGGGGCGAAGCGGTCGTGGCGTTGTCCCTCGCAGACTCGTTCGACGCGACGCGGCAGATGGCTTCTGTCCGGTTCTTCTGCGTCGAGACTGCTAGGCGCCAGGAACAGGAGACGTGCCGGTTGCGAAGCCCCTCGGACGTTGGCGCCCGACCAGGTACTTCCGACAGAGGTTGGCCTCCCGGACGTTCACGCTCGGCCAGGCCAACGCGTCTTCACTGCTCGGGATGCTTGCTTCGTCTGCCCACCTTACGTGGCCTGTTCTCTTTCTTCTTCTTTTTTCATTCTTTTTTCTCTGTCCACGCGGCACGTGCAGCACAGCGTCTACCATGCGAGGCCAGTCCTGCTGCTGGGCGCGTGCTTGCGCGTTTCTGTAGCCACTTCGTCGTCTTCTTTTGTGGCGTCGCTGCACTTCACCACACCCGTCTTGGGAGCACAGCGGCAACGACTTTACTGCTGATAGTTTACAATAGGAGGCCGGTCTTCCCATTTCTCTTTTCAGTCATCGACACTCAATCCTAAGAATTAGCAAATACCAGCTGATCAAGCTTTTCTCCCGCTCAGTATGGATATAAAAAATGGAGGGAGGGCTGCAAAGCGTACTTTTTCTTTCTACCATCTTTTTAAATGCAGTACTTGGCATTTAAGACTGCAGAAGCGGTTAGAGGCATGTGGTCACGGCTTATTTAATCGCGGAAGCCGAGCTTCCGCGATGCGAGCGCCCTCACACACCAGAGCGCGCTCCTCCTCTCCACTCACTCTCCTCTACTCCGCCCGCACCACCTGCTCCGGTTGCTAGGGGCGAGGATAAGCGCGCGCGCCCGCAGCTGTTGCTATGGGAGAGGGAGTGAGAGCGGAGAGATAGCACCTGCCGGCGCGCGGACACCTCCTCAACCTATCCTGCTCCTCCTTCTCCGCGGACGCCGCCGGATGCGCCTGACATAGCCCGACTAAGAAATGCATTCGAATTTAAAAGCTGACATTGGCAATGTTCACCCGACGAATGCAAAGAATAAATGTCAGGGTCCCAGCAGGAATCGAACCCAAGGATATTGCGTGGCAATCAAGTATTCCAGCGCAGAGCCACGCCAGGTCTCGAAACTGCTTTTGAAAGAGACCCTAAAGTTCCTGAAACGACAATTGTGGTTGCAGTGCTGGCTGTCTAATTTTATAAACATTACATATGTGCTGCTATGATACAGCCGGCAGGTCGGGTTAACGTCAACTGTAGTTAAGTGCCATCCACTGAAGTTGATCTATGTAGCACTGTCCAGGGCTACCATCCTCGCGAACACAAGTGCTACATACCAGCTTACCGCTTCTGGTGTTGCTGATACCCATGTTGCTGTTGGCATCGTTACGCAACTGTAAACAAGTGCTTGTATAAAACATATGCAACTTTTCAACAAATTTCTGTGCGTACAACATTTGTACATATATTTAGCGTCATTTCGTAACGTTTCGCTCAATAAAAAATTGGACGCGTATCTGCGTGCTTCGCTGCAAATGTCGTCGAAAGACGATAGTCTTCTGCCAGCCGTACTATGTTTTGCCTTGCCTCAGACAGCGCCTCCTCTATGTTGAATCAGCCGCACCTGGCTGGCATTAATAAAATAGAGGACGCGCTGCGTGCTGCGTGACATATGGACGCCATCTGGCAGTGACATCGGGAAACATGTGCTTTTCAGAACCCAGGGCCACGGCCAGGCTTTTTCGTGCATAGCGTCGCATTTTCAGCGCAGCCTAAGAAACACTAGGGTCTTTAGTGTAGATTTAAGGGCTCGTTTGCTTCGTTAAACACAGTATTAATGAGAACTAACAGACAAAGATGCCAAGGAAAGTATAGGGGATGCTATTAGAAGTAACTGCAATGTAAATGTGAAGAAAGAAAAGATAACTTGCCACTGGCAGGTACCGAACCTGCGACCTTCGAATAACGCGTCCGATGCTCTACCACTGAGGTACGGTGGCGGTCATCCCTCCGTCCAATTTATAGGGTATATATGTGTATTAAATGTGGGAGCGTCAGTCAGCTCCTTAATTCTACACTTCTTTCCTTCATTCATAGCGACGGTCTCTTTCTGGCAGACTTGATGCCTTCAGTGAGTATGCGAGGGATTATTAGTCAGCTGCCAGCTCGTAATAAGATCACGTAATACGTGACGCCTACAGGCAAAAAAGAGTGTTCCACACTCGCCGTAATGGCAACAGGCGGCGCTGACGGACGCTCCCACGTTTAATACACATGTATACCCTATGAAGTGGACGGAGGGTGACCGCCACCATAGCTCAGTGGTAGAGCGTCGGACGCGTTATCCGAAGGTCACAGATTCGGTCCCTGCCTGTGGCAAGTTATCTTTTCGTCCACTTTTAAGGCTAAAGCCTTTAAAGTCTCATGCTTACGTCCGTCCGTCCGGCGTTCGTCCATCCACCCGTCCGTCCATCCGTCCGTCCGTCCGTCCGTGCCCGTCCGTCCGTCCGTGTCCCCGTCTGCCCCTGGCATCTCAACGTCTCGCCCACCAGCCGCCGCTCTATCGTCGTCGCGAGCCAGCCCACGTCAACTCGACCAGTCAAGCATCCGTGTGTTGGTCAGACTGAACTCGGGTTCTTCTCCACTCGGGCGCTCAGCCGCGTTATAGATAGAGTATCTAGTTTAGATCCTTGAACTTACGTTTTGGTTGTAATTAGGAGTGGCTTACCGTGTGTATTGAACTTTTTCACAAAGTGTAATTTTGTGTACATATATATTTTTCACTTTAATTCTTGATTAAATGTTTCGTGTGTTGGTTTGTTAAACCGACGGCTTAGTCAATAAGACTCTCAGTGGCTCAGCCATAGAGGGCCGTTACGAACCAAAAGAATTAGGGAGCCTTCATGTGCGCGCCTCCGTGCCTCCGTGCGCGCACATGAAGGCTCCCTAAAAAGAATGTCTGCTTCTTCAAGACCTTTCGTAGAAGTTTCGAAGCTTTTAAGGCGAAAGCCTTTAATGTCTCATGCTCACGTCCGTCCGTCCATCCGTCCGACGATCCGTCCGTCCATTCGTCCGTCCATCCACCCCTCCGTCCGTCCGTGT
The DNA here is from genome assembly GCA_030522465.1 of Rhipicephalus appendiculatus. Taxonomy (NCBI): domain Eukaryota; kingdom Metazoa; phylum Arthropoda; class Arachnida; order Ixodida; family Ixodidae; genus Rhipicephalus; species Rhipicephalus appendiculatus. Next base: position 10,026 of record JALIZH010023875.1, on the reverse strand, counting down.
CCGTCCGTCCATCCGTGTGACCGACCGTCCGTCCGTCTCCATCCGCCCGTTTCTGTTCGTCCATTCGTGTCCGTCCGTCCGTCCACCCGTGTCAGTCCGTCCGTCCACCCGTGTCCCTCCGTCCGTGTGTCCGTCCGTCCATGTATCCCTCTGTCCGTCCGTCATTTCGAGTCCGTCCATCCTACAAAACAAAAAAAAAATCCCCATCTCCCGCTAAAGGGAACCAATTAGCTTGACCGGGAGGAACGTCGCCGCTCTCATTTCACGGCAGCGGTCCGGGCGCTCATCGCGGCGCTGCCCAGGACAGAGAATGAGGCGCACGCGCTCCGTCATTTTCATACCGCGGAACTACCGTGGCGCCCCCCAGCGGAGTATGCAGCTGTCACACCAGCTATCGTGCGCACCGCTCCGTAGAGGATTCCTAGAGGAGAGGACGGGGGGGACCGTAGGAGAGGAGAGAGAGGGGACGTGCATGCGCTGTGGGGGGTGTGGGACGCAGGAGCCGCTCCGTGGAGTAGAGGATTCCTAGAGGAGAGAGGGGGGAGAGGACGCGCATGCGCTGTGGGGATGTGGGACGCCGCTCCGTAGAGTAGATGATTCCTAGAGGAGAGAAAGGGGGGTGAGCGTAGGAGAGGATAGGGGAGGGGACGCGCATGCGCTGTGGGGGGGGTGTGGGACGCGGGGGGCCGCTCCGTACAGTAGAGGATTCCTGAGGAGAGAAAGGGGGTGAGCGTAGGAGAGAGAGGGGGGAGGGGACGCGCATGCGCTGTGGTGGTGTGGGACGCGGGAAGGAGGGACGGACTAAGCCCCTTCCAAACACATGCAAGCAAGATCAAGGAATGGGGTCAACCTGGGCGACAGACACCACCTGCCTAGCCATTGCTAAGCAGCCTCTCTGTGCTCTCGGCCATGACTTTGATGACTGTAGTAGTGGTTGACGGCCTTCATATTACTACAGTGTTCTGGTTCGCATAATGGGTGCTTCCCTACTTCATGAAAGTGGCCGGACGCGGGACGCGGGAGGGACGGACAAAGCCCCGAGCATAAGATGCTTCGCATCTAAAAGACATGGCATAGTCAGTCGAATGGCCACAAGCTTTCGCCGAACACACTTTGGAATGTACAAAGTGTCCTTTTCTTTCTTCATATTTACATTACAGTTACTTTTAATAGCATCCCCTATACTTTCCTTGGCATCCTTGTCTGTTAGTTCTCATTAATACTAGGGTCTTTAGAATTACGTATCTTAGTAATTTCTATTAAAGGAAGACACCACCTAATACTTACGTATTGATGTTACGCCTCAGATGTGCGTAACATTTGCTTTTTGAACGACAATGTTCCCAAGTATGAACGCAGCCGCTGGTGCAAGATGGCTGGGCGTTCAGCAAGTGCTTAAACTTTGGCCGAGTGGCTGAATCGGGCCAATCGTGTGACAGACAGACTAATAGGACAGACCAAAATTTCTGCTTTCGAGTATCCCAAGAAACACTACCGTCTTTAAGAACTTACAACACAATCACCTTCCCTCCGCATGCTTCGCATAACATCGATTCCCAAGGTACGTGGGATCTGCCGAATTTTCTTGGCAACGTGCTTAGAATAACTATTTCATCATAGCAGGCCCGTAGCCAGGAATTTTTTTTTTAGGGGGGGGGGGCACTTGTTGAGGGCCCTGAAAAACATTTATTTTCATTATTTTTTTCGCGGTAAAACACACCCCTCCAACCGAATTTCGGGGGGCGGGCCCCTAAGCCCCCCCCCCCCCCTGGCTACCGGCCTGCATCATAGTACCTAAGCACTTGGAAACTGTGTGTATATTACAAGGACAGTGGCTAACACGCACAAACGACTAACCACAATGCGCATGAAACGTCATTTACGAGGTCAAGACTACGAAGGTAAATGTGGAATCTTCAGAGTGTCCCTCAATTTTTTCGGCACTGTATTTAGAATAGGTCTATTTCATCACTCTACGTAAACACTTCGAAACCGTGCTTATACAGTAACTAACACGCGCAAACGACTGGGCGCAACGCACGTCAAAGGTGCCGTTGTCAGGTGGGAGGAGACGCGGCGCCCGGGGGGCGCTTTGTCCCAGAGTTTACATAACTCATCAACCCATCACCATCCATACGTCTATCCCGGCACCACCTCTCTCCCAGGGTTGTGTGGGAGAGAAAATTTGTTTCGGGCAGACGGTCCTTCCCCGGACGAGGGGGGCCACCGCTTGGCGCAAAGCGCCAAACAGACGTAGCCTGCCTCACGATTGCAAGCCAGTGAAGCCCAAACTGTCCTCTACGGATAGTGTCCTCTACTACCGTTCGGTGCGGCAACTTGAGTCGCCACACACAAAGCAGACGTACCCTGCGAGTGGAGTGTGACTCGAAGCCAGCGCCGTCCTACCTAGACGTGTGGGCTACCGCTCGGCGCAGAACGCTTTGCGGTCACGGCCCGTCTCTCGACCACTCCGGGCCAGTGAGATTCACCGAGTCCTTTACGGACTTTAGAGCTGTGCGCCGCCGCGCCACGCCGCCGCCGCTGCCTGTTTTTGCTCGCGCCGCTCGCGCCGCCGCCGAAGTCTCGAGAGCGGCCACGCCGCCGCCGCCGCCGCGCAATAATTGCGGCGCGCCGCCGTTGGACTTCTATTTTAACCCGAACGGGGAATCTGGACATAAAATCACTTCACCGGGGGAGCTATTCTCGATGTGTTCACGTAATGGACTCTCCATTTCGGCCGCAGCTGATTGACTGGAGTTCGGCGACCAGCTCACCCCCCTGTTCTTCTTCCGCAACGTCATTTTGAGTCGCGAAACTTTAACAACTCTCGACACTAATGAAAGGGACGGAATGCGCTTCAACGCAATGAACGCAGCACCCAGACATCTTCTTTTGGGCACACATTTCGGAGGCCGTGCATAAATTCTGATCGCGTAAGCCATCGAATTATGTATAATACGGCCGCCCGTCTAGCGCACCTGTGAAGGTCGGTACGCATTCCCTGCGTCGTTCTCAACATTTGGGACACATTCAAATGCAAGTTCAAATTTGACAAGTTCCCGTTTCTGTAAATTTCGTCCAATTTCTTTTTACGCTGGAAATGTGCTGGCGGGTTCGGTGCATCGACCTGGGCAAGCCCAAACATCACGGCTCACCGCTTTTTCTAGTAACTGAGTGCGCTGTTCCAAAATGGACTGCGGAGATCTCCTTTCGATAGAAGCATCGAGAATATCTCCCCGGATGTCGTGTCTTTCTCTAGTCTAAAGAGTATTGCCTGACCTCAACGCTGCCGCGTCCTGCAAACTTACAGGGCGACGACCCAACTCGCTGGATAGCTGATTCTTGGAGTCCTAGACCAACTACATTGTGTGTAAATAAATAAAAAAGATAAGCAATATATACCGATGGGTCAGCACTTTTTCTTTTAATTTTTACTCGAGTAAATCGATAAATAAACAGAGAAGTGAAGACAATGAAAAACTTGGTATAAGCGATAGCTGATCTAGTTGGTAGGTATTCATGTTAAAACGACTCGACGTGAAAATACAGACACAAGAGTGAATAGAGTGCCCAGTTATCGCTCACGTAGACCAACACGTGCAGCTGAATGATAGGTGTCGCCTCCTGCCTGGTAATGTGCAGGTAAGTATGCTGTCATTGTATGATGTCGTAGCTTGGCGAAACGCAGGCAAAACCACGTATAGCATAGCCATTCGTAGCATATTGAGCGCGCGCTCGCGCCAAGAAGTCTTCTTCCTGTTGTTCTTCGAGCGCCTTGATGATATTAAAGGGACACTAATGGCGAATAACAATTTACGTCAGAGTTAAAGATCAGTGTCTGAGAATGTCTAAAACGTCAATATTATCAACAGTGTTCTATTAATCGAGAAATTAAGGTAAATGTACGAACACGCACAAAGAACGACATAGAAAGAAACAGGACAAGCGCTTGTCCTGTTTCTTTCTATGTCGTCCTTTGTGCGTGTTCGCTAGCAATTATGGAAGCAGTCATATTTTGAAATGATCCCAATGTCGTGCAAAGGTCCGAGTACAATTAATGACTAGTAATCAAACCAGTTGCAATAAAAAAAGAACCTTCCGTGCATTACAACACCAAATAAAATGCTGCTTGTCCGTTTCTGTTTGATTCCTGGAAAAAAGAACCGCTTGGCATTACCATGGAGAATGGTGCGAGCGATTCAAAAAGTCCGCTTTCAGCTGGTTAGGCTAGATAGGCGGTGTCATCTTGCACCCAGTTGAACCCGGCCAACACAAACATCCGCTGCGGCAAGCTTCAATGGCCGTTGTTGCTGCAGCCTGCCGCGGCTCCCACTACTTTCGCTGTGCTGCTACAATAGTTTCGGCGGCCGCGCAGTAATGGCGCTCAACGTTGGGCATCGCAACTGTGACGTCTAAAGGTCTGCTTTCAAGCGGGTGATTTGAAGTGCGCTAACGCGGTGCGGACCACTAAAACGTGATTTTGTTTCAAAATAAGCACTTCCTTGGCACCGGTTCCTGGACCGCTATTTCAACAATCAACGTCGACTTAATATTTGCCTTTAGTGTCCCTTTAAGTGCGGACCAATTTGGCGACCCGGGCTGTCGTACGTTGTCGTATGCTGTCGTCGCTCGGCGTAACACAGGCAAAACTACGCATAAAAAAAATAGGGAGCAAGCAAAAAATAGAAAGAGAGAAAGAAAGGAAACAATACAAAGAAAAATCGAAAGAGCAAGAAAGAGAAATAACTAGATAAAGAGAGAAGAAGAAATCAATAGAATTTATTAGAGAGAGAAAAAAAGGCAAGAAAAAAAAACGGAAACAGTGGAAAAGAAAGAAAGACAGGAGGAAAGAAAGAGAGAACCGAAGAAACAAAGAAGGCTGTCCAGCTCCGCACTGCCTTCAGATTTGGCACCACTAATGCGAAGCTGCCTTAATTTTTTTTATTGCGATAGCAATTATATGGACACTCGGCTGATTTTCGCCGTCGCCGTCGCCGTCTGTCAACGCCGTCATGTCCCGGATATGTATATGTATGTGTATATATAAAAAAGGCATAAAGAAAAATAAATCAGCAGAAAAAAATTCCAAACCACCTAACCGGGGATTCGAACCAGTGACCCCTCGCTCCGAAGCCTGCTGCGCTAGCCAACACAGCCACACGCCATGCTCGTGCCAGCGATATAACGGCGAGCTATTCATATGCACCATTTGCCACTGGCGGAACGCAGATCTCGGAACAGCTTGAGCGTGTTTTCTATCACGCAACGCTTTTACAGTTTCTTTCAAATTCAAAGCTGCCCTTGAGACGCGCACGAAAAAGTGGCTCCCTTCTGTACCACTCATGATGTAGATGGAAAAAAGAAAAAACGAACACCGGGCACACTTAAGGCACACTTGGCGTCAGACGCCACCGCGCGGCAGGAGACGCAGAGGGGTCATTCCACGTGCCGCAGTTTAAAAGAAAAAGAAGTATCAAACAGCGTCGAAAAGTCATATAATCATATAATCAATCCTTGGTCAATCCCCCTGAGTGGGTCAGAGGCAACAACAACAGCGTCGGCTTCTGCATTGTGGACACTTACACCGCATTGCTCAAATACAAACACGAAACAACTGCGACAGTTGTAAGTTCACACCTGTCCTGTGTATACCTATGCGTCCTTTTCTAGCGTCCTCCTTTGTGCTGCGGCGGCGCGTTGCAAGTATCGAGCTGCTTGTCGTTCTTCGTGTGACAAACTAATTTCTTACTATCGCATTCATTGCTTCGCCCAAGTGGCGAAACTGTGACTTTTTTATCTGTATACTTTCTTTCCGCCGCTGTACGATTTTTTCAGTCAGCGGCGTTCGCTATGTCTTGACTACTCTCCTGTGCCAGTGTTTGCACACCCTGTCTTTTTAACGGCCCCAAAACAGCCTCTGAAAATACAAAATTGAGCGCGTTATTCTCTCGTGGTGTTTCTTTTTTTTTTTTTTGCGCTCTTCGTGACGCCAGTACGGTGACATGATTAGGGTACATACTCTCGATTGGTTCATATACGAGAAATATCAGTTGTGAATGGTCTCCTACCCTGCTTTGCCATGCATTCGCCCACCCGCTCTTCCTCACCTCGCATGATTATCGTGCGCGATGGACCGACTTCGTTCAAATTTGTGAGTTTCCGATTGCGCAAACGAATGTAACAGTGCTGCCGACTATCTCGAAATCCAGATAGGCTCAACGCTTAGCGCCATAGGCGTGAGCAGGGTTCCCCTTCAAGGGGGGGGGGGGGGGGCGACGGCTCGTCGCAGCGCCCCCCCCCCTTTCCTATTAACTGTTAAGTCAATGTATGGGGCAGACTTTGCGCCCCCCCCTTCTTATGTGACTAGGGAGGGGGGGGGGGGGGCGGTCGCCCCCCTGCCCTCCTCGTGTGCCCGCCTATGCTTAGCGCTAACATTGTACACGTGCTTTATGAAGAGATAATTGTCGAGGAGATATCGCCTGTAATGAACTGTAGTGAAAGCGAGAACGAAACCAATGGAAGAGGCGCGGATTAATTGATTCTTCCAACGGACGAACTCTTTACAGCGAAGACGATGCAGCTCTTCGGTGAAGATGTCAGCCCGCTTTCACGGTGTGTGCATATTTTTGATTGCGATAAAAATTCTATGGACACTCTCCACATGTTTTCATCGTCGTCGTCATGTTCCGTAAGAGTTGCAAATCGATAACTTTTGTACGCTGTATCCGCGAGTAAAAGCTCGCGAGCGCTAGTGAGGAATACGACTGAAGCATAGATTAAACAAGCTGCCCATCTACGTCGCATGGATGCCGCATGCTATAACATCACTCCGCTTGAGACGCCTGCCGTCGATTGCTCCTCAATCAGAAAAGGAAGCGCCTTGTCCGTCGCTGAACGAAGGGGTATGAGGGGACGCCGGGGTAGAAGGGCAGCGTGGTTCAAGCCGCAACTGTGAACTTTGACTATAAGGGCGCGGTCGCGAGCGCTTCGGCAGGCATCCACAAATGGCTCGGATACCTTATTACGAGCTATAATCTCACCGCTTCGTGCTGTGACCACTGACATGACTAACTGAACGAAAACCACTTGTTTCCCGAGAGCGGCCGTAATCCCATACACCAGCGCTTTGCAGTCTCGCGAGATCGCATGAAAAAGAGTTAGCTGCTAACCTTAGTTCGTTATAACATTATAGCATGTTGACATCGCTTTCACTACTTCGCCCTTTCAGGGAAACAAATTTGTTTTTTCGAAATTAAAGGGACAAACTTCACTCCCCATCAACTCTTGAATCTACACCCCCCCCCCCCTCTCCGCGCCGCGCCGCCGCCGATCCGATGGACCCCGCGCCGTTGACGCGCCGCCGCCGGAGGTGGAAACACCGGCGCGCCGCCGCCGGCGATTTGGGGCCCGGCGCACAGCTCTATGTTTGGTGTAGCAACCTGGGCCACAGCGCGCAAACTAAACGTACCCTTGAAGTACCGCACGGCTCGGAGCCAGCGACGTCCTACCCGGACAAGGGGGCCACCATCTGGCACGGTGAACGAGGTCGCCGTACACAGATCGGAAACAGCCGATACCGACCTTGTGGGTAAAGCCCGACAAGGTGATTCGATTATTTGGGTGCATGCAAAACTCAAGTAAACAACAGCACGGACTACGGCCGTCATAACCGTGGTGAAGCAACAGATGTCGCATACACTCAGAACGGTTCGGGTCGTTGGTTCGGCAAACACGAGAGACTGGCCCCGGAGGCCGAGTCGAGAAAACCTAAAGAAAGCCATCATTAGAAATTAATGGTGATCTGCCCTCCTGACTCACTGAAGATCACTCCCGGACGGCGCCAGGTTTCGTAAAACTTCTTCGCTCCGAGGCGGTGCCATTCCCGGTGAACAACGAACCAGACCTCCTTCCGTACTTTTGCAAGTACTTCGTGAAGCCCGGGCTGCCTCCCACCAAAAACAGCAGCGCACCGTGCCACCCAAACTTGGTATGAACACTCTACTAGGAGAAGCACGTACTGTTTGACTGCCCGTCCGGGCAGGGGGTGAAGAAATCGAACGGTGTCGAATGGGACACCGGGATGACCAAACAGACTAGCTATAGACGTCAGACTCTGCCCAGGCGGCGCTGCGAAAAACGCCGCCACCAGCGCTCTCATCGCCGCCCTGGCCATAACTGGGTAGTGCAAAGAGAGCCGTCCGCAAGCGAATGTGCGTAGGCCACTATATAACCCCCCTCTTTCGCTCGTGTTGAGGGATGTTTCCTGAAAATCAAGGACTTGGAAAGCTTCTTCCGTCAATCCACCCTCGCTTCAGAAAAGTAGGAAGCTCATCAAAGTGAACTGCGGCTACAATGCAAAAGGTGTTTCAGTTATTTCGGCGTGCTGCAACTCGCAAGCGCAAGCGAGCATCGCATGACATCGAGTTCGAGGCACTCCGACGTGCGTTCTGCAACGCCTAAATGCGTTAAACTTGGGCATATACACAATTTCAAAGCGATGAAGTACGTACACGAGCAATGTTTATTACGATCAGTGGTACAAAGCTCGCTTTATCAGGCATGAATGGTCCCGGCGATTTTCGCCTTTGCAGTTGCATTCTCCATCCCTCTCCCGCTTCCTGTGCGTGAACTGTTTTATTACGCATCCTCAAATGTACTGTTGACGGTTGTCTTCCGTTTGTATATACTGCAAATGGGGATACGTGCGTGTCCACTTTCTCGGTGTACAACGAAAGGCAAAACCGTGGTTTCCGAGATAGCTCCGGCAATCGCGGAGACCACGGGTAAGAAAAACTTGTCGGTGGTCACGACCAAAATTTTGCGATTTACTTGTATGACGCACGTGTTAAGGCGGATTCACACCGGCGACTAGCACCGGTCGCGCGACCATTTGCGACTGGCGACCAAAAAAGCGACTGAAAGCGACCGATGTTCACACCGGCAGAGGCTGCATGCGAGCGACCGGAAGTCGCAAACCCAGAAGGTCACGTCCGGATATCGTTATCAGTGAGCCAAGGGAGCGCAATAAAAAAAGAAAAGAAAAAGCGACGAGCCCGGTTGCAAACAAATGCTGACGTCAATTCTGGGCTTCATTGATTGGTTCCAACCGTCCTGCGACTGCAGTCGCGCGACTGAAAAGTCGCTCAGCGAGCGACTGAGCAAAAGCAGTCGCTTTGCGACAGAAGCGACTGTTTGCGACTGTTTGCGACCAGTCGCAAAGCGACTAACTTGGTCGCGCGACCGGTGCTAGTCGCCGGTGTGAAGCAGCCTTTAGCATTTGCTAGTTAAAGCCGGAACTGTGAACCTTCAATGCGTACGTGCGCGATGCTGTGTGATGACGACCAGTTAAGATTATGGGTGGTCGCGGAGTACGCGATGTTTATCACGCGCTTCACCAGTCTGCATTTAACTGCTGCACGGCGCGCACCGCAGGCTGAGGCTCTGCTGAGCTTCATAGCCAAGGTTACCACGGTTCTACGTCAAGGCTACTCAAAACACTAACATGAGACCCACATTATCACACTTTCTCATGCGACCGGCTGTGGAGAACGCGAGTGATTCGCTTACCCAGCACATTCGCAACCGCCTGTATCCAGAGCTCTCGCCGTTCTGCTTCGTGCAACAGCTATTGGTAAAACAAGTCCTTTACGTCCGTGGCAATTCACAACGCAACAGTAGCTTCGACTGAAGCCTTCATTCATAGCGCGCGGAGCTGTTGCGTCTGCTCTTGTTTTCGCCGTCGTTCTGGCACGCACTTCATGGCGGCTCGGTTGCGCGTCCGACTAGCGGAGATAAATTCGTAGCTCTTTTTCTGAGTGTTCAATGCGCCAACACACCAAATATTTAGGCTAATTGTTGTTTCCAACTCGCTAGTTGCACCCGGTTGCACAGAAAACTGTGCAAGGGAGCCGGACTTTGCACTACCCAAAACTGCTCCGACAGGTGGCGCTATGTGTCTGCAAAACTCCAGAGTCTGACGCCTATACTTGGAGAAGGGCCACTGGTAGCACACACTGGGAGAATATA
>JALIZH010023874.1:0-35855 GCA_030522465.1 Rhipicephalus appendiculatus | reverse complement strand
CTTTTTAGGATGACTAAGTCTGCGTGTGCCCTCGCAATTGGCTCCGGAAACAGTCCCGCCGTCGTCCGTATTGAGAACTTGAGGAATAAGTCGTTCGACTCGCCATTCCCCCTTTTAGATGTGAAGCATCTTATGGCGAAGCTTAATCCGGTGGTGGTGGTGGTGTGCCTCGAGGCCTCACTTACTGCGCATGCGCAAACCCTTTCAAAAAAATAAAAATAAAAAAAACCTCCTCTCCCCCTCTCTCTCCTCTAGGCATCCCTCCACGCGGCAACCACACCCTCACTGCGCATGCGCGTCCCCCCTCTCTCTCTCCCCTCCTACGCTCCCCCCCCTCTCTCCTCTAGGCATCCCTCCCCGCGCTCCCACTGCGCATGCGCGTCCCCCCCCCCTCTCTCTCCTCTAATACGCGCCCCCCCTCTCTCCTCTAGGCATCCCTGCCCACAGCGTCCACACCCCCCACTGCGCATGCGCGTCCCCCCCTCTCTCTCCTCTCCTACGCTACCCCCCTCTCTCGCCTCGCGACGCCGACGCAGATAGCGTCTGCTAGCGAGTTTCTTGGTTGAAAAAACCGACTGCTCGCGCTGCACAACCGTTCACTGGCCATCCCGTATATATGGCAATGGATCTTGACCTCCAAGGTGGTGCCGGTGGGAGATTTCTCCTGTGCGTTGTTGAACAATAAAAATTCGCAGCGTGCGCGTTAACTAAAAGCGGACTGCGCGTCTCTGTGTCCAGTCGGAGTCTTCTGTCTCTCATTGCCCATTAGCAGCGATTGGCATGTTCCAGTAGGAAACACCACTCCCATCACTGCGTGCTTTTCGCCTCCCCAGTTTTCTCTCCTGCGCAACGCTGCGATGAGCGCCAGCGTCAACGCCGCCGCCAGTGTAAGCGTTAGCGCCCGCTGCTTCACATCTACACATGGTTCCCTCGAGCGGGAGATGGTGTAATTTTTTTTTCTTATCCTCCTTAAAATGTAGTATGACTTTGTATATACGTTTCTTGTTCAGCAGTTTCTTAGTAGCGCACTGTTGCACCTAGCGTTTGTACAAGTTGTACTAAAGCATTTTATAAATGTTAATTGTATAGGTAGGTAGGTAAAAACTTTACATGATCCATGAAAGAATCATGTGAGGGGGGATTGTGTGTGGGGGGGGGGGGGGGGAGTGGAACCAGGAAGATGATGGGCCCTCGGGCAGCTCTAGATGGCCGGACGCTTCTGTGCTTCGGCGACCCCTCTGACACAGCCCACTGTCCGGAACTGTAACTCCGGTTGCGAGCTCCGCAGAGCAGCCTCCCATCGCTCCTGGTGTTCTGACCCTTGCCACGGGGGCTTGGGTTTGTTGGGGCAATTCACAAAGACGTGATTGAATTCGGCTCTGGTGCCACGACGCAGGTTGCAGTCAGGAGAGGTTTCGCCATGCGTAATAAGGGAGAGAAGGAAAGAAGTCGTGACTGTGGCCGTTTGAAGTCTGCGCCACAAAACCTGGTAACTTCTGGAAGGAGATTTATGCAGCTCTTCTGACGCTTGCGTATACGGGTTCAATAAACTTTCCTTTGTGAATTACCTGTATTTCCTACTATGTCGCCAGGCGAAACTAAAATTTTAGCTTCCTGCGTGCGACAAACTGGCTCGAAATGAAATTTAATAATATCTGGGGTTTAACGTCCCAAAACCCCGATATGATTATGAGAGACGCCGTAGTGGAGGGCTCCGGAAATTTCGACCATCTGGTGTTCTTTAACGTGCTCTGACATCGCACAGTACACGGGCCTCTACCGTTTCGCCTCCATCGAAACGCGACCGCCGCGGCCGGGATCGAACGCGCGACCTTCGGGACAGCAGCCGAGCACCCTAACCGCTATACCACCGCGGCGGACTCGAAATGAAATTTAGGCGACTCAGTAGGGCTTCATATTCAGACGGAGCTTCTATTGACTGACCTGGGAAGCTGGTAGTCTTTAAAAACCCAGCGCCACAGCAAAAAAAAGCCCCCACCTCCCCGAAGGGAATCGTGAGGAAATGCGAATGCATTTCGCGCGCGCTTCACTCCATTTATATATGGTGGTTGTGGTTTGAAGAAGGAAAAGGCGCCTAATTTCTGCAGCCCGGTCGGGAGCACGGCGCAGCGCCTTTTTTTTTTGCTTTTTCTTGTTTTTTTTAATTTTTTTATTTATTTTTTAAATTTTTTTTTCATATATAGCTCCGCCGAGCTCCGCCGCAGACCGCTTTTAGTTAACGCGCACGCTGCGAATTTTTATTGTTCAACAACGCACAGGAGAAATTTCCCACCGGCACCACCTTGGAGGTCAAGATTCATTGCCATATATACGGGGTGGCCAGTGAATGGTTGTGCAGCGCGAGCAGTCGGTTTTTTCAACCAAGAAACTCGCTAGCAGACGCTGCCTGTGTCGGCGTCGCGAGGCGAGAGAGGGAGAGGGGGGGGAACATAGGAGAGAGAGGGGGGGGGGCGCGCATGTGCAGTGGGAGTGTGGACGCTGCGGGCAGAGATGCCTAGAGAAGAGAGGGGGGAGCGTAGGAGAGAACAGAGGTGGGACGCGCATGCGCAGTGGGAGTGTGGACGGCGCGGGCAGGGATGCCTAGAGGAGAGAGGGGGGAGCGTAGCAGGGGAGAGAGGAGGGGAGGCGCATGCGCAGTGAGGGTGTGGTTGCCGCGGGGAGGGATGCCTAGGGGGGAGAGAGGAGGTTTTTTTTATCTTTATTTTTTTTGAAAGGGTTTGCGCATGCGCAGTAAGGGCGGTCACGCCGTACACCACCACCACCGGATTAAGCTTCGCCATAAGATGCTTCACATCTAACACCTGCCGGCGCGCACACCTCCTCAACCTATCCTCCTCCTCCGCGGACAACGCCAACGCCGGATGCCTGACATAGCCCGACTATGAAATGCATTCGCATTTAAAAACACGTGACGTGCAGACCCCCAAAACTCTGCCCGGTCACAGCTCGCACACACCAAAGATATAATGATTAAAAGTACATTATTTCCTCACTGGGGTTGGGGTTAGAACACGGGTCATCCCAGTTCGAAAGCGAGTCGTCCTTTGACTTAAAGGCCCCGCGCCCTTGCTTGCCTAATGCGAACTGAAGAAACCGAATGCGTTCTACCAAATATGCACGAAAATTAGCATGCCGAATGACGTGCCCTTCTGTGGCCTAGAAATAAAGGAGAAACTTCCCCATCCCCCGCTAAAGGGAACCATGTGTGGATGCGAAGCAGCGGGGAGATGGTTAGCTTGAGCGGAAGAAACGTCGCCGCTCTCGTTTCGCGGCAGCGGCCCGGGCGCTCATCGCGGCGCTGCACAGGAGAGATAATGAGGCGCTCTCCGTCATTTTTATACCGCGGAACTACCGTGGTGCCCCCCTGTGGAGTACGCAGCTGTCGTACCACCTGTCGCGCGCCGCTTCGTGGAGGGTTCCTAGAGGGGAGAACGGGGAAAACAGTAGGAGAGGAGAAAGAGAGGGGACGCGCATGCGCTGTGGGACGCGGGAGCCGCTTTGTAGAGTAGAAGATTCCTACAGCAGAGAAAGGGGGGTGAGCGTAGGAGAGGAGAGATAGGGCGAGGGGACGCGCATCCGTGGTTGGGGGTGTGGGACGCGGGGGCCGCTTCGTAGAGTAGAGGACTCCTAGAGGAGAGAGAGGGGAGGGGACGCGCATGTGCTGTGGGGGGTGTAGGACGGCGGACGCGGGTGCCGCTCCGTAGAGTATTCCTAGAGGAGAGAAAGGGGGTGAGCGTAGGAGAGGAGAGAGAGAGAGAGGGGAGGAGACGCGCATGCACCTGGGCGACACACACCACCTGCCTAGCCATTGCTAAGCAGCCCCTCTGTGCTCTCGGCCATGACTCTGGTGACTGTAGTGGTGGTTGACGGCCTTATATTGTACTACATTGTTCTAGTTCGCATAGTGGGTGCTTCCCTACTTCATGAAAGTGGCCGGACGCGAGACGCGGGACGGACGCGGGAGGGACGGACATAGCCCCGAGCATAAGATGCTTCGCATCTAAAAAATACAGACATGTTTCAACGCGTACGTTAGGCGCGCGTCAGGCGGCAGCAGCGGGCGCGGCGGCGAGCGCGCGGCAGGCGAGGGAGAGAGTGACGTCAGCGCGCACTGCGAGGGGAGCGTGACGTCAACGCGCAGCTGCGGCGTGACCTACTTGGCACCGCTCCAACACCTGCGGCGAGGGGAGCGCGTTGCGGTGCGTTCGTACGGACGCACGGACGGAGAGACAGCGTTACACAGCCTAGTCAAAGAGCTGCTTTGCATCTAAAGCTTCTGTAGCCTAGCGGTTAGCGCTGCGGAGCGACAGGTCGCCCGTTCGATTCCGAGCGTCGGAAAATATGTTTCTGAATTATTTTTTATCGTGGCTTTCATATTTCCATATATGCATATACATATACGGAGCATGATGGCGACGCCAACGCTGACACCGACGGCAAAAATGAGCGGGGAGTGTCCATATAATTGCTATCGCAATAAAATGCAAACAATTGGAAGCAGCACGCATGCTACGGGCGCTTCAATTCTATTGTTAGGATTATTGGTCTAGCATGGATATGCTGGCCTTCACGGAAGGTCGATACCGGAAATTTCACAATTCCGGAAAATTCAGACTTTGTGAAAATTGTATTCTTAAACACGCGCCCGTGATCTCGTCACAACCCTTAGTTGCGCTGTTATACAGGCTGACGAACGCTGGAAAGAACAATAATGATGCCACGCCCGTATCTCCCTAGAAAAAGCGTTTCGGTGACCGCCGCCGCCAATAATAAAACTGAACACTTACGTTAGGAGGTAGCATTCCCACTGTCAAGGAAAGAAAGAAAGAAAGAAAGAAAGAAAGAAAGAAAGAAAGAAAGAAAGAAAGAAAGAAAGAAAGAAAGAAAGAAAGAAAGAAAGAAAGAAAGAAAGAAAGAAAGAAAGAAAGAAAGAAAGAAAGAAAGAAAGAAAGAAAGAAAGAAAGAAAATTCGGCACATCCGACGTACCTTGCGAATCGATGTTATGCGAAGCATGCGGAGGGAGGGTGACTGCTTTGTAATTTTTTTTATTGAGCGAAACGTTACGAAATGACGCTAAACATATGTACAAGTGTTGTACGCACTGACATATGTTGAACAGTCGCATATATGTCATATAACCAGTTATTTACAGTTGCGTAACGATGCCGACAGCAACATGGGTATTAGCAACACCAGAAGCGGTAAGCTGATATGAAGTGCTTGTGCTCGTGAGGTTGGTTGCCCTGGACACTGCTGAAATCAGAATTAATTCAGCCGAAAATTGACAACGATCCTCAGTTTTCCGACTTGCTGAGGATGACAAATTTAAGTACATGGGCCAGTAGCATTTTCGCCTCCGCAGAAAATGCGACCGCCGGGGTCGTGATCAATCCGGCAACCTTCGGGTCAGCAGCCGAGCACCGTAACCACAGTTCCACCATGGCGGCTAAACATAGGTTGACGGCAATTGAATATGCGTGCGAGAAGACAGCCAGACGTGCGAGATTATCACTATTATAGGTCAAGTTTGATTATAAGTTGATGTTTATGAAGCATGGCTAGTGAATGATTGCTTTTTGAAGCAGCTGAGGTTATTGAAAAAGTTTAAATGTTGGAATCTCGGCTGTCACGGCCATCGAAAGCTCCAACAACGATAGCGTACATGGGTGTTGTAACAGATAACGCGTGAGGCATGATGCAAGATAGAACTGCAGCGTCGCTATAGTTCTTGCGTCCGTCGTCGCGTCCACTTCGGACAGCAAGCGTCTATGGAGAGCTGCGAAACTGACCTGGTTCTAGAAACGTTGGTCACGCCTACGTGCATGGAACGGACCACAGGGGACGCAAGTTTCTAGAGGAAGGCACGTGGGATTCTAGAAGCAGGCACGTTTCTAGAAAGCAGGCATGTGATTTCGACATATATAAGAAGATTTGGCCGAATACTTCCTTCTGTAAGTTAAAAACCTCTTTAGTTTTATGGTTAACAGGTCATTTTTTGAGGGCCAATATCTCGCGCGCGTGATTGAAACGAAAAACACAACGCTTTACTGTTTACGCGTGTAAAAGACAGATCTCCTCTTTTTGCATTTCACATTTAGAAATTCTAAAAAAAGAAAGCAGGGATGCTATGAGAGCAAACATGCAGTGTTCAGCTACGTACAATACGGTACTTTTGGACAAACTTGATAAAGACCGGGACACAACGAGGCACACAGATAACCTCAAACGGAAGCCCTCTAGCAACTAAGCTTTTTTGAAGCAACCAGACTACATTTATACATGTGAAATTTGCCACCTGTGATGTAAGCTATAGCACTATCGAGTTAATGAACAACAATTCCTTTTGCAAGAAAGTAAACAACAACGTGCGGACACATGTGACCCTTTCTCTGATTATAGCCTGTGCTTCTATAATCTCCCACGTGCTTCTATCTCTATGGTGTCCCATTTGTGGTTTTGTGTGTGCTTCTTTGTATCCTTGCTTTTATCAAGCGCGTAAATGTTCAGTATGCTATTGGAACTAGCCCAAGAAACAGCACTCCTGAAGCATCGCAAAATGTTTTCATATGTCAGACCCAGGACCCCGCGATAGAACTGTGCAGCATTTCAGATTCGGCATTGTGTCTTGCGTGGGATTACAGAAAGCATTCGTACTGATTTTCGTGAAATAAAGTTTAACAACGATACGAGAATCGGCGGAGTTCTGTATTTAGGCTTCGATTTAATCTTTGTTTCTTATGCACTTTCCTTGTTCTGTGCGTTTACAACACGTTAGGAGCCACGCATGCAATCTTAACTGCAGGTCCTGTGAACTAATCGTGCTGCCTTTTCAGCGCGAACATGCGTGGTGTGTTTATTGCTTTAAAAACCGGCAGATCCCACGCACTGTGGGAATCGATGCGATGCGAAGCAACCAGCAAGGAGCAAATCATGCTGTACATAATAAGCATGTCATTATTTATATGTTAGGACTTGTCATTTGTGTTCGTCATACAGTCACGTCACGCAATACAAATTTTGGTGTATATCAAGCTAGCGAACTGGACGTAAGCGCACGATGAGCGTGGCATGTAAATGGCATTGTAGATGACATGCATGCCAAGATTTTCATGTTACCACCTGCCACTTATGTTCGCCTAATTTTTTTCTCGAATCCCAGCGAGGCGCGAGACCAGTCTGCCTCCGTTTCGCATGCGTTCGTGTTCTCGCGCTCTGCGCATCGTGCATACGCCATCCGGGTTCCAGCGTTTAAATTGACGGACACCTTGTCAATTCCAAAGTGTGTTTCTCGAACGCCTGTGCTCACTGAGACGGGGTCGGTCAGAATGGAACGTGATGCGCGCGTCTCCCTCCTTGCATGATTAGAGACGCTGGGCACAGAGACGCTACGCAAGCAAAGCGCGAGCGCTGTAGAGTCCAACGCGACCGGCGTCCGTTTGCGCGCCCCGGCAACCACCTGGCACTGTGGCAGGGCACGGCTGGAGGGACGGACGGACGGACGGACGGGCGCACGTGAGCACGAGACATTAAAGGCTTTCACCTTAAAATTTGGTGTATATCAAGCTGGCGAAACGGCCACAAGAGTGTCATGAGCGTGGCATGCAAGTCATGTTGCACATGACATGTCATGATTTGCATATTACCACTTGTCATTTATGTTCGTCATACAGTCGCGTCACTCAATACCAAATTTGGTGTATATCAAGCTAACGAAACGGCGGCGAGCGTGCCATGAGCGTGGAATGCAAGTCATGTCGCACATGACAAGTCATGATTTCATATTAGCACTTGTCATTTATGTTCGTCATATAGTCATGTCACTCAATCCCAAATTTGGTGTATATCAATCTAACGAAATGGCCGCGAGCGCGCCATGAGCGTGGCATGCAAGTCATGTCACACATGATCTGTCATGATTTCCATATTACCACTCGTCATTTATTTTCTTCATACAGTCACGTCACTAAATACCAAGTTTGGTGTATATCAAGCTAACGAAATGGCCGCGAGCGCACCATGAGCGTGGCATGTAAATCATGTTGTTCATGACATGCAAATCATTATTTGCATATTACCACCTGTCATTTATGTCCGTCATACAGTCATGTCATTCAATCCCAAATTTGGTGTATATCAAGCTAACGAAACGGCCGCGAGCGCGCCATGAGCGTGGCATGTAAATCATACTTTTCATGACAAGTTAGTCATGATTTTCATAATATGACCAGCCATTTATGTTCGTCATACGGTCATGTTATGCCATACCAAATTTGGTATAAATCCCATTAACGATACGGCCAGGAGAGCAAGAAGTCGTAGGCGGCTAGATAGATAGATAGATACGCTCAAAGTCGCCGAAGTTCGCTAAGAAATGCTTCGCATTTAATATATGCTACATAACCGCCATTTCTCTATGGAATCATGATGGCCCAGGCCTGTTGCCAGCAATCTTTTTTTTCGGTGGGGGGGGGGGGGGGCAATTGTTGAAGGCCTTGAATTGAAGAACACCTAATTTTATTGTTTGTCCTTGGTAAAACACCTCCGCCATCCGAATTCCGGAGGGGGGAGTGGGGGGGGGGCTAGCCTCCCCTACCCCCTGGCTACGGACCTGCCATGGCCTACCTACCTCGTTGCTTGTGGACTTAGCAATTTCTCATAAGAATTAATAATTGCAGAGCTTAACGTCCCAAAGCCAAGATATGATTATGAGAGACGCCGTAGTGGATGGCTGCGGAAATTTCGACCACCTGGGGTTCTCTATCCTGCACCTAAGATCACGGGCGTACTGCAATACGCCTACGTCGAAGTATGGCCGCCGCGTCCGGGATTCCATGATGCGACTTTTCTCATCAGAATTTTGTTGATTATTCGCTCCCCATAGAAGCCCCTAGCTTTTTCTTATCAACGCTTCACATCAACGCAGTTTCCACCGTAACGAAGAATTCTAATCACGCACTGCGACGATGCGATCGACTTCCTTTGATGAGCGAGTCCTCATTCCTTGCCTTTCACTGGATCTCTTTGCAGGCTTCCCCTTCTTCCGGGTTCCAGGCATTTTTCGCTTGGCACTCGTTGATTTGATAGGACCACGGAAGAGCGCCAGTACACCCTTTTTCATTCCACTATTATTTTGTGGCTGCAACATATTCGTCTTCGTCTATCTAGCGTGATCTGCAGTCTTCGAACCGTAAAACGGTGGCATAATTTTTCTCTTCGCTTGGTCTATATTACTTCCTTTGATCACCACTTTGATAGAATGTGCAATCTCTCCGGAAGCACTTACTCCTGAACGATATCTACTTCCTTCTTTTGCTCGCAATCACTAAGGGCATGTTTCTTCTTTGTCTTGATGTCTCATCAGTCTATTCTCATTTGCTCTTTAGGAAAAGTTCTATTTTCAGAAGGAAGCTCCGTCCACGTACGCTTTTATGAGTCTTTCCTTTCACATCCTCCCCTTGGGCCACCAGCTTCGTTTCTGTTATATTGCTTATCAGACAATGACATAGGATAGCGCTCCTTGCCCTTCTATTATCTTCAGAAAGTAACTTGACCACATTGGTCGGTATCGCGCATCACGTACCCTTTCCCGCTCAGTGCTACTCGAGTCATACATCCCCCCCCCCCACCACTTCTAAGGGTAATCCTTGAATTATCTGACATATTCACGCTGAAGGTAACTGAACAATCACGTCAGCCAAGTATAACCACCGAGTTGGTTGAGTGTCTTCTAGAATAGCTAATGCCATGACAATAACATACCGTACTGCGGTGCGTTCGGTCACATTCAGTGGACCTGAACAGCGTGGTTTACGTTTCCATTTTGAAAATGTCATATGAAAAAAAAAGTTTTTTGTAAGGATTCGCCCTTCAGACATTTAACAACAGTTTTGAGGCTGCACTTCACATTTTTTGCAGCGCAAAGTCCTCGAACTGCAGAGCACCAATGCATTTAACCGTTGGGCTCAGAAACATGAGAAATTGAGCAAATGGGTCCCCACTTTGTCCAAATTATCGCGTTGTTTTTTTAACGAATTAGTAAACTTGTTAACCATGACATCGGTAAAACGTAGCAGTGTCTCCAAGTAGTCGGCGAGGTCCAAATATTCTGAATGTAGAAAACTGCACTTTTTACCTACGCGAACGTATGTTCAATACCGATGCGAGGAGATGTGTCAGAAACATTCACGAGCTCCGGAATCTACAACGCTGCACACATCTGCAGTGACACAACAAGACGACCTGAGACGGCGACCAGGCTTGTAAAAGCAATCCTGCGCTAAGTGATCGAGTGGGAGTGGGCGGCATTCGGGAATTGCCACGCCAGGCTAAATAAAATACGAAGGACTCAAAGGAGAAACAAGCAACGCAAGGTGTCGCTTTTTTGTGAATATCTCCTTGCGGGGCCAGCGAAATGGCACGAGGCTTGACTGAAGAGAGATATAGCTAGTTATTTAGCGAGTGTCGGGACGAGCGTGACAAAGTGGTTGGCACTGATATCATGGCCACCAGGGCATGGCGAAACCTACGATACCTTCTTCAACAACCAGCGCAGAACGGACAAGGGACAAGAAAGGGAACAGACAAGCACTGAATTCCAACTGAACTTTTATGGGAAAACGCACATGTATATATGTCAGCATACCACATCACGTGAGACCGTGCAAACAATCGCGTAACCATCGTGAACAGGTTAAGCAGAAAAAAAATACTTAGCGGACATGACAAAATGCACGATAAACAAATGCACAGAAAAAACAATGAAAATATATCAAATGTGTTGACAGTGGTTTACGCTGTCAAGAAAATCTAGTTATTTTGTAGTCAAGGCAAGCGAGGGCTCGCTGACACAGTTACCCTTCGCAATGAGGAAGGCCTTAATGATCACTGTGGTTTTATTATTTGCATGTTCGACGAAACCGCGGTCCTCGCCAAATATGCAAATGATCAAACCAGGCTAGTTGTGATACTAAAATTTCGTAACACCACGTAGCAATTACTCACGTGACTAAAAATCACGCAACGTCCCTCAACATACAGTCGCATCACCGAATATCACGTAACATCCCGTAGCAACTAGTCAAGCGACTAAAATAAATGCTACATTACGTAACAACTAGACACGGGACTAAAAGTTACGCAACGTCATGTACCGACTACTCACTTGACTAAAATCACGTGACACGACGTAATAGCTAGTTCATTTACAAGCCACAAAAATCTGGCTCTATTGCGCGACGTAATAGCTAGTCATGTGATGAGTAGTAGCTAATCACGTGATATGTGCCCGCAAAAACCAGCTAGCGCTAGCCACGAGACTAATATCATGTAAAAGCTCGTCACGTGACATCTGCCCGCCAGAACACGTAACAGCTATCCACGTGACCAAATTCACGAACATGACGTAACATCTAGTCAAGTGACACGTTTCCGCCTAATCTACGTAAAAGCTACTCATGTGACATGCTCCCGCGAAAACCGCGAAGGCACGTACGTAGTGTGGGGAACCGACCGAAACCGGAGAATAGCCAAGTGGTGCCATACTTACCACTACTAGCAAAAACATGGCATCTCTAGCAAAATCTTGCAACTACTAGCATAACTTAGCTAGGTCGAACACTAAGTTTGCTGTTGGTTCAAGCAGTCCATCCTGCGTCTTCAATATACAAAACGAATAGCAGCGACTCTGCAAAATACACCAACATGCGTCGAAAATGATAGAAGTACTGAGTTCTGGTCTAATAAATATGTTTAAGATTCACCAGTAGCCGAAAGAGTTCATTAGATGTTCTCACTTGATTGGTTTACGGGGTTCAACGTCCCACAGGAACTCAGCTTATGAGGCACGCCGTAGTGGAGGTCTCGCAATAATTTTGACCACCTTTGGATTTTTTTACCTGCACTAACATCGCACAAAAAACATCGCCCTTGTGCATGCCATATTACAATGCGTTAGCCTAACAAATCCTGAGAACACAGTGTGTCGCTTCAGCCAACGTTTTGACAAGCTCTCTTGTCTTCTTCAAAGCAGTTGCTGCATTGACGAAGACCAGACCACTTGCCGAAACGTCGTATCCAGCGACACACCGCGTGCCAAGGATTTCTCATCATTTCAAGCATACATGTGCGCTAGGCTGTTTTATTTGACCTCTGTGAAGCTTCCCTGTGCATGAGGGGGGCCACGTTCACCCCAAGCTGCTCATTGCCGCTACTATAGCGCGATAATCCTGGCAACTCAGTAGCGAATAAATTCAATCCAATTCAATTCCATGAGAGCTGCTGGCCCATAGTATTCTTCACGGTGAATATGCACCGTTTCACACTGGATGCTCATAATCCTGGGAGCTGTACGGTCGGCTTGACATTCGACGTCCCGTGTTCCCAGGTTCCATAGCATACGGAAGGTTCGTATGATATTGCACTGGATGCCGTGGGCTCATTTCACATCTGCTGACCTCATTTGTCCCTTTCATCGTATTCTTGCTCGCAGAGTGCCCTCTTCCGGATGCCGAGCATTCTCGCGCGCAGGAAGCAGTTATAAGGCAGCCTTCTGAATTTTGCTCTATTTATATCGTTGGGTATGCCCGTTGCCCTGTGCCGTTGCGTGGACGGTGCACCTTTTTTTCGTCATTATTATTATTATTATTATTATTATTATTATTATTATTATTATTATTATTATTATAGCAAGGTAACTGTACTAGAATAGGAGGTCCTGAAGTACGTAAAAGCCGTCCGCCATACTTCCTGTGTTACATGTAAAAAAAAATTAATAAGACTCTTTACCCCTTCTTTAGAAATTATTCTTTATTAGACAGAAACCTTAATTTCTATGATTTATAAAGCCACAAGACGTGGTTTAACAGTTCATTGATGTTTAACCCTTTGTAGGTCGTCCTATATTTTTGACATGGTAATATAAAAACCGGCCGTGCTTTATTGATATAAACTAGAAAGAAATAGTATGAAACAAATTTCATCAAAATCAAGCCCGTAGTTTACAGAAAAGAAGTGGGACATATATGTCCCACTGACTCATGAGAGTGTTTTCAAAAAAGTGAGAAAACACTGTCCCACTGCCTCATGAAGGCACCATCTCGCGATTGCATCAACGGAAATTTTGGGATGAAATGGCCGGAGCAAGTATCACAGAGTATCACTTCTAAAGTTGTGAAGAGAAAAGTTGTGCGGACCTCATTTGAGCAGGAGAACGCCGCCTGCAGTTGCGTCTCTTGAGCCTTCAAAGCGCTGTGGTATGTCCCTGTAAAGCTTGCTTCACCGCATGCATCGACCATTTTATTTGGCCATTTGACTGTCCTAGCTTTTGCTGTTGAAATTTTCGAGTACAGATGTTATCCCTGAACATGTGGCTACATTTCAAGAGGTAAATAATATCGAGAAAAATATTTCCACGCATTAATATCCGCCATTGCGCTGCGCGATTAGCGGGATAATTTTGAAGGGGATTGTTCCGATGCATTTATTGGTCAAGTTATTTCGCAAATTTACAAAAACACGTGATGACTGGAAGCTAAGATCATCTCTCTCAAAAACCAGAAAAGGAGGATATTATCCGGCATTTTGATTGGTAGGTTCTATGTATCTCAAAAAGAGGAAAATTCAGAAGCGATCATAAAAAAATTGACCGAAATTCAACGCTATTGTAACACTACATCCGCCCTTCGAAAGCGTGGTAAAAGAATTTTTTTCGAGAATACGATGCCTTAGGTAAGATATGAGTGACTTAATGTTGCGCTAATTGCAACGGGTGATGTGGGAGAAATTTTTTTCTGTAGACGGAAAAGTGGGACGTATGTGTCCCACTGCCGCACAAAGGGTTAACAGCCATAAGAAGAACAATCTAAGACAATGTTGTTTCGCTCTTGGCTCAAATAAAACCGTCTACGAAGGGGTTCGACCGAAGTCTCAAACGATAAATTTCTTTCAAACTTTGAAACATGAAAGAAGGATATACCAAGCAGTTCAATGGTTCCGGTGAGAAATGTAGTCGAAAAAAGAGGACGACAAACGTGCGAAACGCAAATTTTACTAACGTCTCCGCAGGAGGACCTGCCTTCGTCAGAGTAAAATATTGTTACTCTGACGAAGGCAGGTCCTCCTGCCGAAACGTTAGTAAAATTTGTGTTTCGTACGTTTGTCGTCCTCTTTTTTCGACTATATATATATATATACATATATATATATATATATATATATATATATATATATATATATATATATATATATATATATATATATATATATATTTCGCCATGAAGAAGCGCTTTTATAAAGGCGTATCCCTTATTTTTGTCATTACCCTCATCACCACTTTCAGCTAATTTTCATGTCCACTACGGGTAGAAGGCCCCTCCCAATGATCCCTGTACCTCATATTTTCACTTGCTTCTCGGTTTCACAACGGACTCCTTGTTTATTACCTGGCTGGCATTTCAAATCGTTTTTTTTTTCAGTGTTGCCACACTTACGCTAACAAAATAGCCACGAGCGCCTTCGTACCACTCTCCAATCCAAATACTTTCTACGCTGTTTGCTTCTTCTTTCACACCAGAGCGTGCAACACGGTACTCGATACAGGAGCTACTTCAAAACTCCAATCCTCGAGCGCCGCTCTTGACACTCGTAATTAATTAGTGCAGAGCTGCAGACGGAAGGGAATGTCTCCGCAAGATAACGTTGGCGATTGCTTTTCCCCTTCGCAAACACAGCGATTGCGTGCACATCCCATATAAGTGCAATTATAGAGCATAATAAAAACGTCAGCTGTAAATTCCAAGTCGGCCTATATTTGAGGAAGCACTATGAGCCCTGAAAATGCGGACGGACGGCATGATAACTGGCTCTTCGATTTCAGTGAAGTGGATAGCATAACTGCGTTTGTATCGTTTTTATGTGGTTATTATACCTTGTGATGGTCACGTAGCTGATTCTCAAATAAACAGCATAGCGACGCTGTTTACTCGCACTGGCGAAACCCCTCAAGGCTTCTTATAGCCACTCTTCTGTGAAATCTGCAGAATCCGTTATCTAATGATGCTAAGCGTTAGAGGGGCTCTCAGTTGCTGCCACGGTGGCCGAACAATGTCAAAAACTCCTGTTAGATTTCAGCGCGGTCGGACTGCGTAACGACAAGAAATGAAAAACACGTCTATTCTTGTGTAAATGCTAGCGTACGCACTTCATCATATGTGTAATTTAGTGTAATTTTGAGTGAGTGAAGTTACGTCCAAAGAGTGTCACTTTGGCGGCGCGCTGCTACTGGAGAAAAGAAATTGTACTTCGGGAATGATGGTAATGGTGAGGGATAATTAAGAAGCACAACAGATATTTGCTATTCCGGCAATGTTTCTCAAGTAATAATGTGTTCCATCTATAGGCAGCCGTTAAAATAACCTTTTCGTACAAACACGGCGGCTGCGGCCATTGTACGTCTTATGCCGGGCATGCCGATGGCGGGCGTGGCTGTAGCGAGAATAGCAGAGTAGTGTTTCGTGGCATAGTGTATTTTAATACATAACAATAATTCTAATAACGAAAAGGAAGGTTTAAAAAATGATATGAACTCGGCTTCGGATAATAACTTAATTATTCTCGAGCTACTGCTACCGAGGCAGTGGGTCGAGAAGCTCAATCCACCGCAGCAAAGCGAGTTGGGCGAACGCACTCGCCGGCAAGTGCGCTTTTGCGGCAAGCGTCACTATGTGTCCCCGTGTGACAGCGTGTGAATGGCACTAGCGGCGAAGTGCACTCCATCAAAGTGCACTTAAGTTGCATTTCGTGGCAGGGGTATAATTCCTGGTTTGCTGGCTTCGTGTTCGGTGCAAGAACACGTAAAATATCTGCAATGCAATGCAGTTGAAACTTTTGAAATCCAGAGAAGATAACAGACAGCCGAACTTAATGGCGTAAGAATAAGTTGAATGGTGAAAACCGCGACGGGGAAGCAGCGATCCCTATTAAGGCCAAAGCGCTAGATGCGTCATCAAACGCGGAATTTCACCGTCAGACCATGGACGTGCGGGTTAAGGGCGCAGAAGGCAACGAACGTAAGCGCTAATGAAATACCTGAGATCAACACATTTGTGTGACCGCCTCTAGGCTTGATGCGCTCCCCTAATTGTGCTTGTCATTCTGTCGATCCCTCTCTTTTTTCTGTATCTCTTTTCGCCCCTCTATCTCTTTCCCCCCGTGCAGGGTAGAAAACCGGACGTGCGTAGGGTTAACTTCCCTGCCTTTACTCGCATCTCTCTCTCCCTGACCGTTCGCGTCAACACGAGTGACGCAAGAAGCCGTCATGAAGGGATGACATCATCATATAGCCACGTAGCATATGCGTATAGATGCATATAGCATCGACCAAGATGGAGGACAGCACACACAGCGGAGAGACCAGCACTCTTCGTTGTCGTCTCAGATATGTCAGCTACGTTGCAATATGACGTCGTAATAACGTCATAGAGGGCCAAATTTCGTGACGTGACTATGACATCGTTACCACGTCATTATATCACACCGTCACTCAGTTAAAGCAGCAAGATGGCAAGTTGGGCCAGTTGGTTTACGTTCATATTTGAAGACTTGGTCGAGGCGCAACGAGACACACACAAGTAGAAGCAGACAGGACAGCGCTTACACTCACAACTGATGTTTTATTAATCAGAAAACGTATAAATAAGCAGATACATGGTTCTTTGCGCATGTGCAACAGAGCAGGGTGCAACAACAAAATATATAAGTATACATAACAAAATACAAGAATTACAAGAATTTCCTGCGTTACATGTTATTCGCGAGATATTGGATCACTACGTGCCTAGATATGCGTATTCTTTATCGTGCAGCACAATAGTGGCTTGACTGACACAGTCATGTCCCCTCTTGCGGATATGGTACGATTCTACTAATTCGCGAGTCAACTGATCCTTATGTCTGAAAATGATTTCTGTTTCTTTGAACACAGGGTAACATCCGCAGTTTTTACAGTGCACTGCAAGATGGGTGTTGCTCGACGCCTTAATAGATGCGTGGTGGAGCCTCGCCTCTTTCCACCTCTCTTTCCGTTGTTGAAGCATGCACCCATCACAAAGCAGTATTATCGCTTGGAGATTATACTCATCCTTGCAGTCGAAGATGGGCGCGGGCCCGTTTCCCGCATCGACTTGAACGACAGGCGAAAGATTCAAAGACAAACGAGGTCAGGGTCGAAGCGGCACGTTACCCGGAAGCTTCCACTCCGGCGCCGTGAAGCTGCGGGCGGAAGGAGGGTAAACAGGAAGACATGATTGAAAGGAAGTATAGGAAGCTCCACACGCCAGCAAGGGGTAACAACAGGTCGATATCTCAATGTGAAACGAAGGAGAGGTCATGTGAGAGGAACGGACCGAGACGCTAACAATAGGCGGCTTAATAGAACGTGACGGTCGCGTTGACCAGAGACAGGCGGGCTGCGCGGCAGAAGGTTAAAGAGCCCAGTCCTGCCCAAGTTAAGGTAGGTCACCACCTTCGAGAAAGAAATCCTAGTTTTAATCTAGTAGTGATAATTACAGTATTGGTTTTTAGGGTTTAGGTATATTTAAGCGTTCAAATGATAAAATTGAGAACACGTTCTTAAATAAAATTCATGAAAAATCAAGATGTGTCAGAAGATGCATCAGCACCAACAGTCATAACTACACTATTATTGGTGCGATTCAAACTCAACTTGGCAGGTACGTAGTGAGGACAATATCCTGCGCATCTAACCTCTACGATCACCCCATCCCTAAGCTAAGGCACGTTATCATAAAAGCGCTGATAAAGTTGAAATTTCCAAGTTTGTTTTGCACACATTTGGATATAGTAGAAAACGGTACCGCTCGATTCCAGTCATTCAGCTGGAATGCACAGTTATGCATACGAATAAATAGCACGCAAAATTTTATGTGAAAATATTTATTAGGAAGAAAGTTATCATTGTTTACGTAACCGTAGAATGGAATGAATGATGTCTTGAGAAAACAATTACACCATCTCCCGCTAAAGGGAACCATGTGTAGATGTGAAGCAGCGGGCGCTAACGCTTACACTGGCTGTGGCGTTGACGCTGGCGCTATCGCAGCGTTGCGCAGGAGAGAAAACTGGGGAGGCGCAAAGCGCGCAATGATGGAGCGGTGTTTCCTACTGGAACATGCCAATCGCTGCTAATGGGCAATGAGAGACAGAAGACTCCGACTGGACACAGAGACCCGCAGTGCGCTTTTAGTTAACGCGCACGCTGTGAATTTTTATTGTTCAACAACGCACAGGAGAAATCTCCCACCGGCACCACCTTGCAGGTCAAGATCCACTGCCATATATACGGGGTGGCCAGCGAACGGTTGTGCAGCGCGAGCAGTCGGTTTTTTAAATGCTAAAGCATTTCTTAGTCGGGCTATGAAGGCGTCCGTCGGTGTCCGCATCTCTCCGCTCTCACTCCCTCTCCCATAGCAACAGCTTCGGGCGCGCGCGCTTATCCTCGCCCCTAGCAACCGGAGCAGGTGGTGCGGGCGGAGTAGCGGAGAGTGAGTGGAGAGGAAGAGCACGCTCTGGTGTGTGAGGGCACTCGCATCGCGGGAGAGCTCGCGCGTGTGTGGAGAGAGTGTAGCAGAGGGTAGGTGCAGTGCTTCGCCACTCCTTCTCTCGCCGTTCGCTCTCTCTCCCCCCTGCGCCCCACTCTCTGGTCCGCTCGCTCGCATGTGTATATATATATATATATATATATATATATATATATATATATATATATATATATATATAAAAGGAAACAAGTAAAAAGCAAAAAAATTACACCATCTCCCGCTAAAGGGAACCATGTGTAGATGTGAAGCAGCGGGCGCTAACGCTTACACTGGCGGCGGCGTTGACGCTGGCGCTCATCGCAGCGTTGCGCAGGAGAGAAAACTGGGGAGGCGCAAAGCAGGCAGTGATGGAGCAGTTTTTCCTACTAGAACATGCCAATCGCTGCTAATGGGCAATGAGAGACAGAAGACTCCGACTGGACACAGAGACCCGCACTCCGCTTTTAGTTAACGCGCACGCTGCGAATTTTTATTGTTCAACAACGCACAGGAGAAATCTCCCACCGGCACCACCTTGGAGGTCAAGATCCATTGCTATATATACGGGATGGCCAGTGAACGGTTGTGCAGCGCGAGCAGTCGGTTTTTTCAACCAAGAAACTCGCTAGCAGACGCTGCCTGCGTCGGCGTCGCGAGGCGAGAGAGGGAGGAGCGTAGGAGAGGAGAGAGAGGGGGGTGACACGCATGCGCAGTGGGAGTGTGAACGCCGTGGGCAGGGATGCGTAGAGGAGAGAGGGGGGGAGCGTAGGAGAGGAGAGAGAGGGGGGGGACGTGCATGCGCAGGGGGGAGTTAGACGCCGCGGGCAGGGATGGAGAAAGGGGGGGAGTGTAAGAGGGGAGAGAGGAAGGGAGGCGCATGCGCAGTGTGGGTGTGGTTGCCGCGGGTAGGGATGCCTAGAGGAGAGAGAGGGGGGAGAGAAGGTTTTTTATTTTTATTTTTTTTTAACTGTATGCGCATGCGCAGTAAGGGTGGGCACGCGGCACACCACCACCACCACCACCACCACCACCGGATTAAGCTTCGCCATAAGATGCTTCACATCTAAAAAAAGCAAAAAAAAAGAACAGGCGCTGCGCCGTGCTCCCGACCGGGCTGCAGAAATTAGGCGCTTTTTCCTTCTTCGAACCACAACCACCATATATAAATGGAGTGAAGCGCGCGCGAAATGCATTCGCATTTCCTCACGATTCCCTTCGGGGAGGTGGGGGGCATTTTTTCAACCAAGAAACTCGCTAGCAGACGCTGCCTGTGTCGGCGTCGCGAGGCGAGAGAGGGGGGGGGGGAGCGTAGGAGAGGAGAGCGAGGGGGGGGGACGTGCATGCGCAGTGGGGAGCGTGGACGCCGCGGGCAGGGATGCCTAGATGAGAGAGGGGGGAGCGTAGGAGAGGAGAGAGAGAGGGGGGACGCGCATGCGCAGTGGGAGTGTGGACACCGCGGGCAGGGATGCCTAGAGGAGTAAGGGGGGGAGCGGGGGGGAGAGGGGGGAGCGTAGGAGAGGAGAGAGAGGGGGAGGACGTGCATGCGCAGTGGGAGCGTGGACGCCGCGGGCAGGGATGCCCAGAAGAGAGAGGGGGGAGCGTAGGAGAGGTGAGAGAGGGGGGGGACGCGCATGAGTAGTGGGAGTGTGGACGCCGCGGGCAGGGATGCCTGGAGGAGAAAGGGGGGGAGCGTAGGAGGGGAGAGAGGACGGGAGGCGCATGCGCAGTGAGTGTGTGGTTGCCGCGGAGGGATGCCTAGCGGAGAGAGAGGGGGAGAGGAGGTTTTTTTTTTTTTTTGAAAGGGTTTGCGCATGCGCAGTAAGGGAGGCCACGCGGCACACCACCACCACCACCACCAACACCACCGGATTAAGCTTCGCCATAAGATGCTTCACATCTAAAATGGCTTTAAAGGTTTGAACCGAAAGACCATGTAAGAAAGATACGTTGACTATGCCTGAAAATCACGAGGCTTACTTCTCCTTTGAAGCGACTCTTGTGAGCCAAGCGAAGTGCTTATTTTACACAGCTCATTAAGCTACCCGGCCAAAGTTTAACTACTTGCTGAACGCCCAGCCATCTTGAACTGGTGTCTGCGTTCATACTTGTGAACATTGTCGATCAAAAAGCAAATGCTACGCATATCTGAGGCGCAACATCAATACGTAAGTATTTAGTGGCGTGTTCCTTTACTAGAAAATACGTAGATACGTAATTCTAAGGACCCTAGTGTTTTTTAGGCTGCGATGAAAATGCGATGCTATGCACGAACTGCAACGCTATGGACGAAAAAATTGAAGGACACCGCATCTACCCCAGGCAATTCCCCGACGCTGGCTGTATCCTATGTAGACACGAATACGCAGACATAGAACATATCCGATGAAAATGCCCACACACTACACGGCTTTTCGATCGCAACAACCCGGACCTCCTTGAGACGCGTTGGCGCGACGCTCTGGCTAGCTCAGAACTTGAAGACCAAGTTTGGGCCATCCAGCAGGCCCGGGAAGCGGCGGAAAGGCTAAACCTTACCGCGACCAACCGGGTGACCTAGGCCAGGCCGCCAATCTGCCGGTTTTAAATAAAGTTTTTTCCACTCCACTCCACTTTGTACATTCCAAAGTGTGTACGGCGAAAGTGTGTGGCCATTCGACTGACTATACCATGTCTTTTCGATGCGAAACGTCTTATGGCGAAGTTCAATCCGGTGGTGGTGGTGGTGGTGGTGGTGTGCTTCCTGACCACCCTAACTGCGCAAGCGCAAACACTCTCCACACACCTCCTCTCCTACGCCCCCCTCTCTCTCCTCTAGGCATCCCTCTCCGCGGCGACCACACCCCCCACTGCGCATGCGCGTCCCCTCCCTCTCTCTCTCCTCTCCTACGCTCCCCTTCTCTCATCTAGGCATCCCTCCCGCGGCAGTTACACCCCCCATTCAGCATGCGCGTCCCCTCCCCCCCCTCTCTCCTACTATGCCACCCTCCGGTGGTGGTGGTGGTGTGCTTCCCGACCAACCTAACTGCGCATGCGCGAACACTCTCCGCACACCTCCTCTCCTACGCTCCCCCCTCTCTCTCCTCTAAGCATCCCTCCCCGGCGACCATACCCCCACTGCGCAAGCGCGTCCCCTTCCCCTCTCTCTCCTCTGCTACGCTCCCCCCCTCTCTCCTCTAGGCATCCCTCCCGCGGCGTTTACACCCCCATTGCGCATGCGCGTACCCTCACCCTCTATCCTCTCCTACGCTTCCCCTCCCTCGCCTCGCAACGCCGACGCAGGCAGCTTCTGCTAGCGAGTTCCTTGATCGAAAAAAAACCGACTGCTCGCGCTGCACAACCATTCAACGCCGACGCAGGCAGCGTCTGCTAGCGAGATTCTTGATTAAAAAAACCGGCAGATCTTACGCACTGTGGGAATCGATATAATGCGAAGCAGCCAGCAAGGAGCAAATCATGCTTTACTTAATATGCATGTCATTATTTACATGTTCGGACCTGTCAATTGTGTTCGTCATACAGTCACGTCACGTAATACAAATTCTGGCGTATATCAAGCTATCGAACTGGACGCCAGCGCACCATGAGCGTGACATGTAAATGGCATTGTAGATGACATGATTGTAAAGATTTTCATGTTACCACCTGCCACTTATGTTCGCTTAATTTTTTACCTCGAATCGCAGCGAGACGCGAGACCAATCTGCCTCCGTTTCGCATGCGTTCGTATTGTGGCGCTCTGCGCATCGTGCAGAGGCCATCCGCGTTCCAACGTTTAAATTGACGGACACTTTGTCAAATTCCAAAGTGTGTTCGCAGAACGCCTGTGCCCACTGAGACGGGGTCGGTAAGAATGGAACGTGATGCGCGCGTCTCCTTCCTTGCATGATAGAGACGCTGGGCCCAGCGACGCTACACAAGCGTCGGACGCCGGGCTGCGCGACCGGCGTCCGTTTGGGCGGCCCGGCGACCACCTGGCACCATGCCAGGGCACTGCTGGAGGGACGAACGGACGACCGGATGGAAGGCCGTGAGCATGAGACATTAAAGGCTTTCGCCTTAAAAAATTTCGTGTATATCAAGCTGGCGAAACGGCCACGAGAGTGTCATGAGCGTGGCATGCAAGTCTTGTTGCACATTGCATATTACCACTCGTCATTTATGCTCGTCATACAATCACGTCGCTGAACACCAAATTTGGTGTATATCAAGCTAGCGAAACGGCCACGGGAGTAGCATGAGCATGGCATGCAAGTCATGTTGCACATGACTTATCATAGTTTCCATATTACCACGTTATATTTATGCTCGTCATACAGTCAAGTCACTCAGTACCAAATTTGGTGGTTATCAAGCTAGCGAAACGGCCCCGAGAGTGTCATGAGCGTGGCATGCAAGTCATGTTGCACATGACATGTCAAGATTTCCATATTACCACTTGACATTTATGTTCGTCATACAGTCACGTCACGCAATAGCAAATTTTGTGTATATCAAGCTATTGAAACGGCCGTCAGCGCGCCATGAGCGTGGCATGTAAATCATGTTGTACATGACATGCAGGCCATGATTTTCCTATTACCACCTGTCATTTATGTTGGTCATGCAGAAATGTCTCATCGTACGAGTTTTTGGATTTATCAAGTTAAGAAAACGGCCTCAGGAGCACTATGGCCATCGCGTGTAAATTATAGTTTTCATGACAAGTTAGTCATGATTTTCATGATATGACCAGTTAGTCCTGTTTGTCATACAGTCATGTTATTCCATACCAATTTTGGTATAAATCCCATTAACGATACGGCCAGGAGAGCACAAAGTCGTAGGCGGCTAGATAGATAGATAGATAGATAGATAGATAGATAGATAGATAGATAGATAGATAGATAGATAGATAGATAGATAGATACGCTCAAAGTCGCCGAAGTTCGCGAAGAAATGCTTCGCATTTAAAACTAGCAGTTCCGTGTACGAATACAACCGATGAGCGAAGCTCCTTACCCCCCGTATTGAGAAACACTGCTTGACTTGACTTAGGCAGCGCGCTTGAAACGCGTTTGTGCAGCCTCGGCACCGCCTAAAGACAGCGCGTTCGAAACGTGTTTGTGCTGCATTGAAGGCGGTGGCAAGTCAAGTTCAAAAGGAGCGTTTCTGAATACGGGGTTAAAATGGGACGCACGCTGCGTTCGGTGCCCGCGGCGTTTCATTGTCCAGGCAACGGACCAACCACTGTGCCGACGACAGGGTGAAGTGATGGTTTCACGCGTTCGCCGGTTTGAGAGGAGGGGCAGAGTTGAAGAAAGAAGGAAAGGGAGACTAATCTACCTCGGTTTGGCATGCGTTCGTATTCTCGCGCTTTGCGCATCGCGCAGATGTCATCCGCGTTCCAGCGCTCATAAAGCTCATTTATCCTCTCGCGTGAGAGGGAGGCGCCACAGCTGGCACCATGCCAGGGAGCTTCAACGGCGACGGCGGGGTGCCGGCCTAAGGAGCTTCGCTCCTAAAAAAACCGACTGCTCGCGCTGCACAGCTGTTCACTGGCCAACCCGTATATATAGGCACTGGATCTTGACCTTCAAGGGAGTACCGGTGGGAGATTTCTCCTGTGCGTTGTCGAACAATCAAAATCCGCAGCGTGCGCGTTAACTAAAAGCGGACTGCGGGTCTCTGTGTGCAATCGGTGTCTGTCTCTCATTGCCCATTAGCAGCGATGGACATGTTCCAGCAGGAAAGACCGATCCATCACTGCGTGATTGCGCCTCCCCACATTTGTCTCCTGCGCAACGCCGCGATGAGCGCCAGCGTCAACGCCGCCGCCAGTGTAAGCGTTAGCGCCCGCTGCTTCGCATATACAAATGGTTCCCTTTAGCGGGAGATGGTGTAATTTTTTCTTTTACACTCTCAGTGGGATAACACACAAACCGAATGTGTGCGTGTTTTCTTGTTTACTTATTTACCGCGAAAATGCTGAGCACAGCGACGCTACGCAAGCAGAGCGCGAGCAGTGTACAGTCCGACGCGGCCGGCGTCCGTTTGCGCACCCGGGCGGCCACCTGGCTCCGTGCCAGGGCTCGGACGGACGTACGGATGGACGGACGGACACGGACGGACGAACGCGGACGGACGGACGCGGACGGACGAACACGAACGGATGGACGGACACGGACGGACGGACGGGCGGACGCCGGACGGACGTGAGCATGATACATTAAAGGCTTTCGCCTTAAAAGTTCTGTGCCGACAATATGGTGCTGCCGCTGGCAGTGGCCCTGGGTTCTGCACAAGCTCATGATTCCCGATGTCACTGCCAGATGGCGTCCATATCTCGCGCAGCGCCTCCTCTATTTTATCAATGCCAGCCAGATGCGACCGATTGAACATAGAGCAGACGCTGTCTGAGGCAAGGCAAAACATAGTAGTAAGGCCGGCAGAAGACTATCGTCGTTCGACGACATTTGCAGCGAAGCAAGCAGATAAGCGGCCAACTTTTTTTCGTTCAATACTTCGCCATATTTCATGAAGCGCTATAACTTCGCCATATTTCATGAAGTGCCAGAACTATCCCGAAGAGCTACAAATAGCGTACGAACGACAGACAGCCGAGAAAAGAACGCGTGCAACCTAAGCAACAGTGCCGCAGCCGTGTCGTGGAAATTTTAAAATAAATCAACAACATCAAATCCCACAAGCTTTAAAGCGTTCTTAGACGACTTAGCATTGCGTAATGTGTTTAGGGAGAGATATTTATGAGGTGATGATGGGTGTTGTGGAATCAGACACCTTCAGTTTCAGTTACAGATGCGTCGAGGAGGAGTTGGAAAAATGGTCATAACTTTCGATGGTCGTAACGTAATTCATATCGCTAACTATTCTTGAATAGACGGGGCGCTTGAAAATGTTGAATGCAAAAGAAAATATTTTTCTTTTTGCAGCAAGAAATGCGTTTTTAAAGCAGGTGACCAACCTTGACCCTTTTTCCTGCGGACAGAAAGTCGGGAACACTAACAGGGGACTTGAGAACAGCAGCGCAACATGTAAGATTAGATAGACAAAGATATACTCAGAACAGGCGCAGAACTTCGACTGAGCCACTTACTGATGTGCAGGTGACAACTAACTGATGCCGTGGCAAGCCACATATTTGCTTCTGCGCATGATGAAGGTGATAAATTTTCATGTTTTTTTTAAAGTGCTCATGTCTGCGCATGCGTGGCTTGTCATTTCATCAGTTAAATGTGACCTTCAAGGTAGTTCAGGTTCAGCGCCTGTGTGGTGTGTATCTTTGTCTGTCCATCTGTGCTGTCTTAAATTTTGCACAAATCTTCACAAGATCGCGTACAACGTACAGGAGGCAAAGCTTATTACAAAGCATGAAGAAATAGTAAACATCTCACTCACTGCTAGCCACGTGAGCTAATGTATCGCGTGGAAGAAAAAGGGGTAGCAGGAGCTACAACATATTTATTCGGTATGTAGGGGAACACTAGCGCGCTTACAGATTGCCTTAGTCTTGCACTAACTTAGCTTTTTCGACGCTCCTACGCAACGACACTCCCCTGCTTGCCGTAAGATGTTCATGTTCTGGAAAAAAGCGTTCAAACTTGAACTTTTTTTCCTGTGTTCAAACTTTTATGCGCACGTGTTCCTTCCTAGGCACTGTTTTGCTGTTTTTAGCAAAAGCCTAAAGTCGAGAGACACGGACGAGAAATTAAATTTTCTCTTAAGCCCGGGCTGGCAGCGAACGAAATGACGTATTTCTACAGCAACATATTCTATTGTCTTAAATCTCGTTCAGCGATCCTCGTATGCCGCACGTTCTTGCGCTGCTGACGCAAATATCTCAGGGACGCACCGCAACGCTCCCCGAAATTTGATTACGACCTCGCCTGAACGCGAGCCGAGCGCAACAAAGATTGCAGACCCCGCCATCGCGAATTTCGTCCACTTCTATGGTAATGAAATGCTTCATAATTCAATTCGAGCTTTTGGCTTCTTTTTTCAAATACATAACGCATCTACAATGCCAGGAAGCCTTCTCGCATTTGCAACGCTTCATGTGCGATTGTTGTGACTTGAAATAGCCAACATTATAAATGGCTAGGAATTAGAAACAATCCAATTTGTGTAAGCATATTTACGTAGTTCGGTTACAAACAAGGGAGAATACGTCATGGAACGATAATTCATAGCCGGATTCTATGACGATTTTTATGTCGGTTAGTTACGCCCTCTCATAGGAGTGGGAACGAGAGATTCGTATCAGCCGATTCAATGACACCGCACAACACTACAAATTGCAAAGACGCGTTTTGCAACCACTGCACCCAAATCTAAGCAAAAAGCAGTCGGTTGACCGGCGACAGTTATAGACCTGAACATATCAGAATCCCACAATCTCACACCTCATTTTCCCCAGCATATGCAAGACAGATAGATGCATGAACTGTGGTCCTAGAGCCACTCTGGTACATCAACCACGGGAATGTCGAGGGATGAAAAACAATAACGGAGATGCAGCCTCTAGCGATAGCCTCCGCGCGCGCTGGGTGACTGTGTAGCACAGCATTGCCTTGAAAATCATCTTTGGGAAACCCAGCGGGCCGAGGAAGCCACCGGGACTCAAGAACTCCTGGCCGTCACCTGGACGGAACCTTTTGCCCGTCACTCCAACTCGCGGGAGCTTTCAAAGAAGTTCTTTGACTGACTGCATCCTACTCAGTATGACCCTGCCACAGTGGTCTCCTGGTTGTTGTGCTTGACGGCTGATACGAAGATCCTGGCCATGGCGGCCGCATTTAATTGGAGTGAAATGCTTGCGGCCCGTTTACTTAGACTTTGCTGCGCGTTTAAGAAGCTGAGGTGGTGAAAGTTTGTGCAGCCTTTCGCTACGGCGTGCCTGATAATGACATCGTTGTCTTGGTACGTGAAACCGCAATAATAATTATTATTATCTATCCGAATATGATATATTTCCCAATCCATTGAGCGTCACTTATCCTTGAAGATGTGCAGATAATAAACACGCCCACATGATTCAAATATGAAGAAAGCACTGTGGCCTCTTGTCGGCTTTTATCGTTGCGCTTATAAAACAAATATGGTAAAACTGAATAACTGTTTACTTCCGTCTTTAATACATGAAACGAATTCACACAAGGCCACAAAAAACTTACACCATCTCCCGCTAAAGGGAACCATGTGTAGATGTGAAGCAGCGGGCGCTAACGCATACACTGGCGGCGGCGCTGACGCTGGCGCTCATCGCAGCGTTGCGCAGGAGAGAAAACTGGGGAGGCGCAAAGCACGCAGTGATGGAGCAGTTTTTCCTACTGGAACATGCCAATCGCTGCTAACGGGCAATGAAAGACAGTGGACTCCCACTGGACAGAGAGACCCGCAGTCCGCTTTTTGTTAACGCTCACGCTGCGAGTTTTTATTGTTCAACAACGCACAGGAGAAATCTCCTACCGGCACCACCTTGCAGGTCAAGATCCAGTGCCATATATACGGGGTGGCCAGTGAACGGTTGTGCCTCGCGAGCAGTCGGTTTTTCAACCAAGAAACTCGCTAGCAGACGCTGCCTTCGTCGGCGTCGCGAGGCGAGAGAGGGGGGGAGCGTAGGAGAGGAGAGAGGGGGGGGGGACGCGCATGCGCAGTGGGAGTGTGGACGCCGCGGGCAGGGATGCCTAGAGGAGAGAGCGGGGAGCGTAGGAGGGGAGAGAGGAGGGGAGGCGCATGCGCAGTGAGTGTGTGGTTGCCGCAGGGAGAGATGCCTAGAGGAGAGAGAGGGGGGAGCGTAGGAGGGGAGAGAGGAGGGGAGGCGCATGCGCAGTGAGGGTGTGGTTGCCGCGGGGAGGGATGCCTAAAGGAGAGAGATAGAGACATGAGGTTTTTTATTTTTATTTTTTAAGTGTTTGCGCATGCACTGTAAGGGTGGTCACGCCGCACACCACCGGATTAAGCTTTGCCATAAGATGCTTCACATCTAAAAACAAACATGAGTTCTATTCCCGTTTTGTACATTTTTGACAAGATTTGCTCTTTGATAACAGGTCAAGCATGCACCCCCCCTCGCTCCCTCTGGCTGACACTCTGACACCTGACTGAAGCTGACACGCCACTGGCCCCCCCCACCGTGTAGGCTTCATGCAGCTTGGCCTTCGACCTCAAATGGTTGCCGACCCCTGGCTAAAGAATCAAATGGAAACATAATTTTGTTCTTGTAGTTCTTTTTATTGTGCAGGTTACACGGAAAACTATTTGTATAGTGAGCCGAACTCTGAAGTATAACTAGATCTAGCACGGGGGCTTTTTAGGAGCACTTTGTCTGCGTGTGCCCTCAAAATTAGCGCCGGAAAGAAGTCAGTGTGTATCTTCATGACGAATTTGAGAAATAAGTCGTACGACTGCCCCTGCCCCCCTTGTGTTTTAGATGTGAAGCATCATATGGCGAAGCTTAATCCGGTGGTGGTGAGCCGCGTGACCACCCTTACTGCGCATGCGCAAACCCTTTCAAAAAAGAAAAACGTCTTCTCCCCCTCTCTCTTCTCTAGGCATCCGCAGACGCTGCCTGCTTCGGCGTCGCGAGGCGAGAGAGGGCGCACGCACCTGCGCAGTGAGGGTGTGGACGCCGCGGGGAGGGATGCCTAGAGGAGAAGGGGGGGGCGTAGGAGGCGACGCGCATGCGCAGTGAGGGTGTGGTCGCCGCGGGGAGGGATGCCTAGAAGGGGGGAGAGGAGGTTTTTTATTTTTACTTTTTAAAGGGTTTGCGCATGCGCAGTAAGGGTGGTCACGCCGCGCACCACCACCACCACCCCCCGCCACCGGATTGAACTTCGCCTTAAGCTGCATCGCATCTAAAACAAGTGTTTACTGCACAAGATGGCTATCTCAAACTACCAACGCGATAAAGGAAAGCAATGTTTTTAAATGCGAAGCATTTCTTAGCGAACATCGGCGATTTTGAGCGTATCTATCTATCTATCTATCTATATATCTAGCCGCCTACGACTTTGTGCTCTCCTGGCCGTATCG
Organism: Rhipicephalus appendiculatus; assembly: GCA_030522465.1. Taxonomy (NCBI): domain Eukaryota; kingdom Metazoa; phylum Arthropoda; class Arachnida; order Ixodida; family Ixodidae; genus Rhipicephalus; species Rhipicephalus appendiculatus. Next base: position 6,209 of record JALIZH010023874.1, on the reverse strand, counting down.
TTAATGGAATTTATACTAAAATTGGTCTGGCATAACATGACTGCATGACAAATATGATTCACTGCTCATATTTTGAAAATCATGAGTAACTTGTCATGAAAAGTATAATTTACATGCCATGGCCATAGTGCTCCTTGGGCCGTTTTCTTAACTTGATATATCCAGAAATTGATACGATGAGACATTTCTGCATGACCAACATAAGTGACAGGTGGTAATATGAAAATCATGACATGCATGTCATGTGCAACATGACTTGCATGCCACGCTCATGACACTCTCGGGGCCGTTTCGCTAGCTTGATATACACCAAATTTTTAAGGCGAAAGCCTTTAATATCTAATGCTTACGTCCGTCCCTCCAGCCGTGACTTGGCACGGTGCCAGGAGGGCGCCGGGGCGCGCAAACGGACGCCGGTCGCGTTGGACTCTACAGCGCTCGCGCTTTGCTTGCGTAGCGTCGCTGTGCCCGGCGTCTCTAATCATGCAAGGAGGGAGACGCGCGCATCATGTTTAATTCTTACCGACCCCCTCTCAGTGGGCACAGGCGTTCGAGGAACACACTTGGGAATTGACAAAGTGTCCGGCAATTTAAACGCTGGAACGCGGATAGCGTCTGCACGATGCGCAATGCGCGAGAATACGAACGCATGCGAAACGGAGGCAGATTGGTCACGTGTCTCGTTTCGATTCAAGGTAAAACATTAAGCGAACATAAGTGGCAGGTGGTAACATGAAAATCTTGGCACGCATGTCATCTACAATGTCATTCACATGCCACGCTCATGGTGCGCGTGCGTCCAGTTCGCTAGCTTCATATGCACCAAAATTTGTATTGCGTGACGTGACTGTATGATGAACACAAATCACAGGTCCTAACATGTGAATAATGACATGCATATTATGTACAGCATGATTTGCTTCTTGCTGGCTGCTTCGCATTACATCGATTCCCACCGTGCGTGGGATCTGCTGGTTTTTTTTTGTAAACCACATAATCATTCCCACCATCTGTCCTAGCTGACCATCTGGCCTGCGTCAAGGTTCGGCCCCGAGACATGCACACCAGCAGTCGGGCACCATGTATAACCACTAGACCACGGTGCCGGGTTGTAATCCAAGTAAACAGGTGTCTTTCTTTTTAAATGCGAATGCATTTCATAGTCGGGCTATGTCAGGCATCCGGCGTTGGCGTTGTGCGGCGTTGGCGTTGTGCGGCGTTGTCCGCGGAGGAGGAGGAGGATAGGTTGAGGAGGTGTGCGCGCCGGCAGGTGTTAGATGTGAAGCATCTTATGGCGAAGCTTAATCCGGTGGTGGTGGTGTGCGGCGTGACCACCCTTACTGCGCATGCGCAAACCCTTCCAATAAAAATAAAAATAAAAAACCTCCTCTCTCCTTCTCTCTCCTCTAGGCATCCCTCCCCGCGGCAACCACACCCTCACTGCGCATGCGCCTCCCCTCCTCTCTCCCCTGCGACGCTCCCCCCTCTCTCCTCTAGGCATCCCTGCCCGCGCCGTCCGCACTCCCACTGCGCATGCGCGTCCCACCTCTCTCTCCTCTCCTACGCTCCCCCCCTCTCTTCTCTAGGCATCTTTGCCCGCAGCGTCCACACTCCCACTGCGAATGCGCCCCCCCCCTCTCTCTCTCCTCTCCTACGCTCCCCCCCCTCTCCCTCTCTCGCTTCGCGATGCCGACACAGTTAGCGTCTGCTAGCGAGTTTCTTGGTTGAAAAAACCGGCAGATCCCACGCACTGTGGGAATCGATATGATGCGAAGCAGCCAGCAGGGAGTAAATCATGCTGTACATAATATGCATGTCATTATTTACGTGTTAGGACCTATCATTTGTGTCCTTCATACAGTCACGTCCCGCAATACAAATTTTGGCGTATATCAAGCTAGCGAAGTGGACGCAAGTGCACCATGAGTGTGGCATGTAAATGGCATTGTAGATGACATGCATGCCAAGATTTTCGTGTTACCACCTGCCACTTATGTTCGCTTAATTTCTTACCTCGAATCGCACCGAGACGCGAGACCAATCTGCCACCGTTTCGCATGCGTTCGTATTCTCGCGCTCTGCGCATCATGCAGACGCCATCCGCGTTCCAGCGTTTAAATTGACCGACACTTTGTCAATTCCAAAGTGTGTTCCTCGAACGCCTGTACCCACTGAGACGGGGTCGGTAAGAATGGAACGTGATGCGCGCGTCTCCTTCCTTGCATGATTAGAAACGCTGGGCCCAGCGACGCTACGCAAGCAAAGCGCGAGCGCTGTAAAGTCCAACGCGACCGGCGTCCGTTTGCGCGCCCCGGCGCCCACTTGGCACCGTGGCAGGGCACGGCTGGTGGGACGGACGGGCGACCGGACGGGCGGACGTGAGCATGATACATTAAAGGCCTTCACCTTAAAAATTTCGTGTATATCAAGCTGGCGAAACAGCCGCGAGAGTGTCATGAGCGTGGCATGCAAGTCATGTCACTCATGACATGTCATGATTTCCATATGACCACTTGGCATTTATGTTCGTCATACAGTCACGTGACGCAATACCAAATTTGGTGTATATCAAGCTAGCGAAACGGCCACGGGAGTGCCATGAGCGTAGCATGCAAGTCATGTTTCACATGACACGTCATGGTTTCCATATTACCACTTGTCATTTATGCTCGTCATACAGTCACGTCCCTCAATACCAAATTTGGTGTATATTATGCTAGCGAAACGGCCCCGAGAGCGTCATGAGCGTGGCATGCAAGTCATGTTGCACATGACATGTCATGATTTCCATATTACCACTTGGGATTTATGATCGTCATACAGTCACGTCACGCAATACCAAATTTGGTGTGTATCAAGCTAGCGAAACGGCCGTCAGCGCGCTATGAGCGTGGCATGTAAATCATGTTGTACATGACATGCAGATCATGATTTTCATATTACCACCTGTCATTTATGTTGGTCATGCAGAAATGTCGCATCGTACCAATTTTTGGATATATCAAATTATGGAAACGGCCTCAGGAGCACTATGGCCATGGCGTGTAAATCATACTTTTCATGACAAGTTAGTCATGATTTTCATGATATGACCAGTCATTCATGTTAGTCATACAGTCATGTTATGCCGTACCAAATTTGGTATAAATCCCATGAACGATATGGCCAGGAGAGCGCAAAGTCGTAGGCGGCTAGATAGATAGATAGATAGATAGATACGCTCAAAGTCGCCGAAGTTCGCTAAGAAATGCTTCGCATTTAAAAACCGACTGCTCGCGCTGCACAACCGTTCACTGGCCACCCCGTATATATGGCAATGGATCTTGACCTCCAAGGTGGTGCCGGTGGGAGATTTCTCCTGTGCGTTGTTGAACAATAAAAATTCGCAGCGTGCGCGTTAACTAAGAGCGGACTGCGAGTCTTTGTGTCCAGTCGGAGTATTCGGTCTCTCATTGCACATTAGCAGCGATTGGCATGTTCCAGTAGGAAACACCGCTCCATCGCTGCGTTTTTTACGCATCCCCAGTTTTAAAAGTCGGGCTATGTCAGGCATCCGACGTTGGCGTTGTCCGCGGTGGTCTCGGCAGGTGTTATAATGAGTGGAGAGGAGGAGCGCGCTCTGGTGCGTGAGGGCGCTCGCATCGCGGGAACTCGCCGGAGCTATATATGAAAAAAAAAATTTTTTAAATAAAAAAAGAAAAAAAACAAAAGAAGAACAAAAGAAAGTTAAGAAAAAATATAAAAAAAAATAAAAAAAAGAAGAAAAAAAAAACAGAAAAAAAAAGCAAAAAAAAAAAAGCCGCTGCGCCGTGCTCCCGACCAGGCTGCGGAAATTAGGCGCCTTTTCCTTCTTCGAACCACAACCACCATATATAAATGGAGTGAAGCGTGCGCGAATTGCATTTGCATTTCCTCACGATTTTCTTCGGGGAGGTGGGGGGCATTTTTTTTCTTTTTTATTACGCCCAGATATAAATGCGGCCGCCGTGGCTGGAAATCGAACCCACGTCGTGGAGCTGCATCACTTAATAATAGCTGCTTGGCTACTACTGCGGGTAGCGAAAAGATGTGATAAGGTAATAAACCACGAATAGAGTTTAGTTCTTCTGAACGCTAACTACGGCTCATCGGCTCACTCGTCGGATACTCAGCCATATTGTTTAATCTCAAGTCAACTTTATAGAGAACACACGTGCGACGTTGCATTTAAAGCTACCCTGGCAAGGATGCCTGAAGCATATAGCTTGACGGAAGCAAGGGGGACCAGTAACCGGAAGTGGAGCAAAGACAAGATTAAATTCTCATACTAATGGCTATACGTTAATGTATATGTTATGTTCTGATGGCGTGATATGATTTGTTAAAATTTTAAACGCATCATTATATAGGTAATATATATGACTACTATAGACAGGAAAACCAAAAAAAATAAAAAAAGAAACGTTAAAAGCTATCTCGATAAAAAGAAAGGCTAATTGTTCGGCGTGTGGCTTTGCTTCTAACTGGTTAAGCGATTCGCATAAAGTTCGAGTCTCTCGACTGATAACGTTGCATCTGCTCATCGATTTTAGGACACATTCATTCAGCATGTTGAGACAAGGAAAAACGATCACCGCAAATAAGCAAACTTTTAAGAGGAAAACGCCAGGAACACGCTTGGTGCTATACTTTGTTCGGTCTCGTCCTTTCGGGCTCGGTTTTCAAGAAGGCTTATAAACTTGACATTGACCAAAACCATGTTGTAAATCCATTTGCTTGTTGTGAATCGTATAAGTCAAGCTAATGAAATATTAATTCCAAATCGCATCAGACCCCAAGAATCGCTTTTTCTTGTATAATCAGGAAAATTTGCATGATCTTGTCAGTGAATAGCATGTGAGCAGTTATTCTTACATGATAACTAAACGAACCAAATGAGTTTGTTGATATACTGCTATTCTACCTAGTTGCTCTTTAGTAGTATGCTTTTATTTCACGTTTTATACCGATTCATTAAAGCGATTTGAACATAAAGATACCACCCTGAGGCTACAAAAGCATTTCCTTGCTTGCGTTTTGGCACAACTCGATCAACGTACAGGGCTGGTCAAAAGTTCGCAGGCCACGCTTCCATAGAAATACGTGGGATAGTGGCCTGCGAACTTTTGACCCCCCCCCCCCCCCCCCCCTGTACGTTCTTCTATGCGACTGAATCCTACTAGGAATCGGGCTGTAGCGATGTTACGCTTCCGTGTACGACAGAACGCACGCTTCATACGGCGCTCAGAATTATGTAAAGCATAAAATGCTCTTTCTAACTGTTCCTGTTTTTCTGAAAGCAACGTTCGTCTAATCCCAATTCCAAGGCGCATCGTTCAGCAAAACGACTCTATGACTTGCACAATGAGTTGCTTACACATTAGCTCCTTTATCTCGTACGCAACAACAGATGTAGTTCACACACATATTTTGCTTGTTCCTAATGAAAATATTCATAGCCACGAAATTATTATGCCACGTGCCCTTGTCTCCGCTCTAACGTAATCCATGGAGATCCTTCGAACGCCGCATAAATTAAGGCTAGATGCTTCGCCTTTTATTCACAGAGTTCATTAATCACGTATTGTGAGCTAGTTCGCTTATCCAACTGCCACATTGTTCTGTACATCCAGATGACTTGAACGCCACAGCCTCGACAAGGGTAATCCCACTGGGCTCTTCTATTAAAACTCCCATGATGTGCTAGCAAGCTAGCTCCAGCGTAATGAAGAACATAAAGCCTGTATGGGCTCGCGCGACACGGAACCGCTGCGATGTGATTGCCAGGGAAATGGGGCAGCCAATCAGAATCGGTCATTACGAGCAAGCGGCTCTACGACGCTGCTCTCGGATTGGCTGACGGTGCAAGCCGCATCCGCATGTACTGCACGCTTCTCTCTTTGTTCGGTACACAGCAGGATCGTTTTTTTGGACGATCGAAGCCACCGCGATCGAGAAACGAGGCAAATGAACCAGACGCGGGCCAGGTCACTTGCTCATCACCACGCCTGGTTATGCATTGCGCAAGTTTTCGGCCGAAGAAATAAGCATTGAATGGAGTTAGCCTCCCTTGTTTTTGCCCATCAGCATTCGTGGTGGTACGGATCGCGTGCGGCAATCTTCGTTCGGTATCCTGCTCACGATGAGCTGGTCACTCTGGCAGGCGATGCGCCGTGTGGGATTACTGGGCG
>JALIZH010023871.1:0-23007 GCA_030522465.1 Rhipicephalus appendiculatus | reverse complement strand
AAGAGGTCGAGGGTTCGACTCCCATCGACGGAACCTTTTTGTCTTTGCTTTCTGATCGTGCGTATTTTCCCGACATCATTTCCGTGACGGAAATACGTCACTTAAGTCTTGGTGGGCCCCGGCATAAATCACTTTCGTGTTAAAAATAACATAGCACGGCTTGTGGGGACGCTCATGTGAAAAACTGAGTATTTGGCATAATAATGTTCCTCGAATCCCCTTTTGGACATCCTGAAGAAGTTTGCTTATAATTGCCAGTATTTCAATCTAAGGTCGATTTCCCTATTTTACTAAGTGGTAAGCAGGATTTTTCTTATTGCATATTATAGGCACACGCAGGTTAGATCGCCTTTTTCCTCAACAGCGCGTTCACATAACAGTGAACGAAAGTGGACTGTTAAAGATTAAAGATGTAAATACAATAAATAATCCAGTGAGTTAAAGAAAGCGGGAGATCCCACGCAATATAGGAATCGATGTAATGCCAAGCAGCCAGCAAGGAGCCAAATCATGTAAATGATGACATGTATGTCATCATTTACATGTTAGGACCTTTCATTTATTTTCGTCATACAGTCACTTCGCGCAAGACCGATTTTGGTGCACATCAAGCTAGCGAACTGGACGCAAGCGCACCATGAGCGTGGCATGCAAATTGCGTTGTACATGATGTGCATGTCATGATTTCCATATTACCACTTGTCATTTATGTTCGTCATACAGTCACGTCACGTAATACCAAATTTGGTGTACATCAAGCTAGCGAAACGGCTTGTGCAGTTAGCGTGGCATGCAAGTCATGCTCCACATGACATGTCATCATTTCCTATTTACCACTTGCTATTGGGTTCGTCATACAGTCAAGCCACGCAATACCTAATTTTGTGTATCAAGGTTGCGAAACATCCGCGAGCGTGCCATGCGCGTGGCATGCAAGTCTTGTTTCACATGACATGTCATGATTTCCATATTTACACTTGTCATTTATGTTCTTCATACAATCACGTAACGTAATACCAAATTTGGTTTATGTTAAGCTGCCTAAACCACCGCGAGCGTGCCATGAGCGTGGATTGTAATAATAATAATAACAATAACTCGGGTTTAACGTCCCAAAACCACGATATGATTATGAGAGACGCCGTAGTGGAGGGCTCCGGAAATTTCAACCATCTGACGTCGTTTAACGTGCACTGACATCGCACAGTACGCGGGCCTCCACCATTTCGCCTCCATTGAAATGCGACTGCCGGAGCAGGGATCGAACCCGCGAGCTTCGGGTCATCAGCCGAGCACCTTAACCGCTATACCACCGCGGCGGACAAGCGTGGCACGTATGTCTTGTTGCACATGGCATATCATGAATTCTATATTACCACTTTCGATTTATGTTCGTGATAGTCACGTCAAGAAGTACCAAATTTGGTGCACATCAAGCTAGCGAAACGGCAGCGTGCGTGCCATGAGCGTGACATGCAAGTCATGTTTCACATGACATGTAATGATTTCCATATTACCACTTGTCATTTGTGTTCCTCATGCAGTCATGTCAAGGAGTACGAAATTTGGTGCATATCAAGCTAGCGAAACGGCCCCGAGCGTGCCATGAGTGTGGCATGCAAGTCATGTAAGAGATGACATGCCATGATTTCCATATTACCACTTGGGATTTATGTTCTTCTTACAGTCACGTCACGCAATACCATGTCAAGCTAGCGAAACGGTCACGAGCGTGCCATGAGCGTGGCATGATTTCCATATTACCACTTGTCATTTATGTTAATCATACAATCACGTAACGTAATACCAAATTTGGTGTATGTCGAGCAAGCGAAGCGGCCGCGAGCTTGCCATGAGCGTGCCATGTAAGTGATGTTGCACATGAGATGTCATGATTTACATATTACCCCTTGTCATTTATGTTGGTCATGCAGAAATGTGTCATCACACCAATTTTTGCATATATCAAGTTAACGAAACGGCCGTACGAGAACCACGGTCATGGCGTGTAAATCATGCCGTTCCTGAAAAGTTAGTCATGCTTTTCATGATATGTCTGGACAGTCATGTTCGTCATACAGTCGTGTTATGTCATACCAATTTGGTATAAATTCCGTAAGACTGAAAGTTGGGCTAGTTGGTGATACATTGTGGGAAAAAAAAACTGTGTTACCTTTTCTTCGTCCCGTCCGTCTGCGCGCTGTTTTTTTTTCCCACAATAAATTCCGTTCATGATACTGTCTGGCGAGCCAAAAGTCGTAGGCGGCTAGATAGATAGATAGATAGATAGATAGATAGATAGATAGATAGATAGATAGATAGATAGATAGATAGATAGATAGATAGATAGATACGCGCGAAGTCACCGAAGTTCGCTAAGAAATGCTTCGCATTTAAAATAATGATAATGCAGAGAACGCGTTTTTGCACAAAGTCACAAAATACAAGATGCATTGAGCAGACGGGCGAGAGCTATGCAGAGGCCTAGGTAATCTATGAGATGTGAATGGAGGAGAGCTAACAAAGAACTCGTGCTGACAATGAAAGTATAAAAAAATTCATTGAATAGTGTAGCAGGAATGATTTCGCACGAATGAGTACGAATGGTTACGAAGTACGCTAAGATATCTATGGTTGCACAAATGCTCGATCGATAGACCTTATGCAAAATCTGTTGCCATCTAGCGGCCACCGTACGCATTTCCGCCATGTTGAAGGGTAGCCGTTCTCCGCATGTACACACTACAGTGTACGTGTCGAGGTGTGGCGGCTCATAGGAGCGGCAATTTCGAGATGTTTTCGTGTGCCGTGTTTCTCAGATTGACGAAATTGAGACGCTAAAAAAAGGTTTGCAGGAAACTAACCTCCATGTTATTACTTTTCTTCGCGGCCGAAGAGAAACGGCAGATCCTTCCGTTGCTCCAGCTGCTGCTTACGACTGCTGCCGTGTTTACGCTCGCGGTTCTTGGTATATGCGGTATGCGACAGCATCGGCACTCATCGGAGAACACTCTTTCCTGTCGTGCCGCAACGAGACAGTTTTCGCGCCGTGTGCTTGCACGCCCAGACAAACCGGCTTCGTGTACGAGCTTTAAAGCTGCATCTATCACGGCTACTCGGGTATGCCTGCGCTGCTGTTGACACCATTATTAGGTTTATTGCATTGCGATGGCAATTAATGGTAGACTGCTACTCGTGAGCGCAATCGATTCTGGAACGGACCGATTGTGCTGGAGCCCGTGGCGTAGGCAGAAATTTGTTTAGGGAGTAGGGCAACGCATTTGATCCGATGTGGGGCCCGGGCAGGTGAGTATGGTCGAGTGTCATTTTTTGCTCTCTATTCCATGGCCGAAAAAAAATTTCGGGGAGGAGGGGCGAAGGGGGAACGGGCGTGGTCTGCCACTCCAGGCTACGCCATTGGCTGTAGCGTGTTTGTAGTTTGTTTTCGATTGGGGAGTTTAACAAGGTAGCCCTTGGTGGCATGCTTTGCACGCGTATTGTCTTACTATGCGTATTTTTCACGCATTCCATGTGCCGTCACTGCCAATAAATGCAGAGGAGCGGCCCGGATGGCCTGACCATACCCCCCTTGGTTATTTTTTTTTATTTATACGCAAGAACAGCAAATATCAGGTTTTCACAGAAGCTGATACTCCCTCGGAAAAATCCCGCATTCACCCCTGTGAGTTATGAGATGTTAACAAAGGCTTGTGTGTGGCACTTTTCGTATGAAACTTTTAAGAAAGGTTGTTCCGGCAGCTGCGTGTTCCATTCGACCGTGGGTGCGCTACCATTGGTTACGCGCTGAGGTAGTCTCGCAAACGTTCAGTCGGCGTCGCAAAACTGTCTTGCTAGAACAGGGTGAAATTGTAAGGCATCAGTAGTCTCCAAAAGCGGCGATGGGAACGCGAATATTCTTGGCGTATCGTGTTATTTATCAGCGCATGTCGGAAGGATATTCAATAAAATACCAACTAATCAGCGCCTACTTCTTGAAGCAACTAACACTTTTCATGTTGACTTTTCACGTGCGTGAAAGGCGAGAAGTTTTTACATTTTAATCATGCGATAATTATATACATAACATACCTCGGTGACTATAGCAGCGAAATATCTTTTGCTTCAAAAATATAAAAAAGAAGACAAAGTCACGTAATATTAGATGCCCTACACATCAGGTCGACGTACGCTGTCCCTTAAGAAATACGCTTTGAAATGGATCAGCAGCACTTTTTTACTGTCATGGTTGGGCCTCGCCATGTCCCGTGCTAAAGCCTCCTACTAACCGTCCCACACAACTCTCATGATAATCAAATAGCTAATGACTCTTTATTCGCTACACTTAAAACAGTGTGTTCAATAAACAATTCAGTTGGCAGTCAGAGCTGATCCTGTGTTCTTCCTAGTCTGTGCCTACGTCGCGCTGTTTTTCACAATGGACAAGTACCAACTAGCTCGCATCAATTCGCTCTTAACTTAAAACAGAGAGACAAATATTATAACCTTGCGCATGGCTTCATTCTCAACGACGACGGGCTTACATGTGACTCGGGTAAAAACTTGTACTTTCTTCTCATTGTGACGCAGTTCTTAGCACGTAATCATTGTCAACGTATAACTAGGAAATGCCGGTAACGTGTACATGCCCTTACACACTAATCTGACGTTTTTGTGCCCCGATTGCGCCCTATGAAAGCAGATACAAGCAAGAAACTGTAGCAGCGACAGCAATACGATTCGGACACAAGCCTCCAACATGGCGACGAATGGGCAGCTTCGCGAAACGTCCGACAGATGGCAGCAATTTTGCATAAGGTCTATTGCGTCTAGCATCGGTACCGTGTTTCGATAGTTATTAGATCGCATTTCTAGCAGGGTTCTCCCCATGGAGTGCGGCAGTGTAAATAATACCCGTTACTCCACTGTTTTTTTCAGGTCAGACAAAGGAGGACCAACTGCGTGAATGAAGCTATGATATACCAGAAGGACATTGTCGCGGCGAGTAATGATAATTGCAAGGAGAGGCCATGTACTCGCTTTGCCTTGGCCGATTACCATAATTGCTTGAAATGAAAAGGCTCCCTGTGTATTGTTACCTTCCAGAAACTCGGTGAGGTATTATTGCTGCGGAGACCGTATGGAACAGGGGTCTCAAACTCATCTCAGCCCGCGGGCCGCTGTCACGCACTTCAGACCAGCAAGGGTCGGGACTGGCAAGAGTGAGTGAGTGAGATTGACTTTATTCAAAATATCCTGAGGAGGCCGAGTAGGGACCGTTAGGACCCCTAAGTCAGCGTGGGGGCCCAACGAAGAGGTCAACCGCCTGGCAGTGAACTCACACCCCGCGCCGCGGACAATGACCCCTCCAGAGGTGGGCGGTACGAGAATCTTAGTAGTCAGGACCAAGCACTCACATACCACGAGATCACTTCACATTACCGGGGACAAAGACGCGCCTTCCCGGCACCGCACCCAAAACTTAACAAAGCACAAGCACTAACGCTAAGAAGATTGCAAACGCGCACGTGCATAACACCATCCACCATACACAGAGTCGACCCCGACACACCACCCACATGCTCGCTTTGCGGCCATCCCTACTGTAACTTCGAGCACATGCTCTGGCTGTGCCCTACCCACAGCGCATCACACCTCAACACCCAAGAGGCTTGGCAGGAAGTCCTCACGAGCAGCGACTACAAACAGCAACTACAGTCGGTTCAGGGGGCCCGGGACATCGCTACAAGCCTCCGGCTGCCAGGGACTGGCAAGAGAGTAAAACCGGGGGGGAGGGGGGTAGTTTGTGCAAATTGTCAGCAAACGTTACCATTAAAAAAAAAAAGAAAAAAAGAAACTTTCCCATATCTAATTTCTCAAGATTTGGCGCCAGGATTCCAACAACATGTCCACACCGATCGCCAAAATGACTACCATCTGGACGCCCATTCTGAAATATAGTTTTCGTTTGCCGACTATGTTTGAACAGATGGTGACTACATGATGTGCTTCACGAAAACAATGCTTTAGACCAGTCAGGCCTGTGTAGCTCACGAACATGTTTACCAAAAAAAATTTTTTTTTAAATGTGGGACAAAGACACTCGTGGGCGGGCCGCGGGCCGCAAGCGAGAGGTTCGCGGGCCGCATGCGGCCGGCGGGCGGCGTGCTTGAGACCCGTGGTATAGAAGATACTTAGTCAACTTGCGGTCGGGTTATTGGGCGCGAGGTTCACTTCTGGAAAACCTAGCGCCACTGTCGGTGGACAAGTTAGGCAGGATAAGCGGTGCGTCGTCGGCTGCGGTAGAATCGACGCCCGCTGAAAACAAAATTTTCAGAATGCCACCGGCCTTATAATATGGATTAAATGGAAAGTTTTCCCGTCTCGGCTGCGCGCTTGACAACACTTGAAAGCACTGCAATAAGCAGTCGCTGTCTTTCAAGACGTCTGATACGGCAGGCCAGTACTCGGCGCCGCAGTGCACGACGTACGCAACGGAGCCCGGTGTCAGCTTCACACGATTCCTCAAGGTAGGAAGCTTAGAAATTGTGAACAGCCATCGGCTACAACACGCGCGTGCAGCAAGGACTTCTGCGAGGAAGCTCTATGCGTCGGTGTGGGGGGTGCGATGTTCGGCGAGTAGCAGAAAGCGGTCACTGAGACGCGCGCCCGTGTGCGTTGGTCGGCTAATAACGCCTTTCACCCGCAAGCTCTCCCACATGAGACAAACCTCCATATCGACCCTATCGTTAGGTTCACTCCCAACTTTCAGTTGACCCACTCCAAGTTTGTTTTAGATGCGAAGCATCTTATGCTCGGGGCTCTGTCCGTTCCTCCCGCGTCCCGCGTCCGCTATCCCGCGTCCGGCCACTTTCATGAAGTAGGGAACCACCCATTATGCCAACCAGAACACTGTAGTACAATATAAGGCCGTCAACCACCACTACAGTCACCAGAGTCATGGCCGAGAGCACAGAGACGCTGCTTAGCAATGGCTAGGCAGGTGGTGTCTGTCGCCTAGGTTGACCCCATTCCTTGATCTTGCTTGCATGTGTTTGGGGGGGTGGGCTTAGTCCGTCCCTCCTTCCCGCGTCCCACACCACCACAGCGCATGCGCGTCCCCTCCCCCCTCTCTCTCCTACGCTCACCCCCCTTTCTCTCCTCTAGGAATCCTCTACTCTACGGAGCGGCCCCCCGCGTACCACACCCCCCACAGCGCATTCGCGTCCCCTGCCCTACGCTCTCGTACGCTCACCCCCCTTCCTCTCCTCTAGAAATCCTCTACTCTACGGAGCTGCTCCGGCGTCCCAGATCGCCACAACGCATGCGCGTCCTCTCCCCCTCTCTCCTCAAGGAATCCTCTACTCTACTGAGCGGCTCCGGCGTCCCACATCCCCACAGCGCATGCGCGTCCTCTCCCCCCTCTCTCCTCTAGAAATCCTCTACTCTACGGAGGAAAGGAGTGTGGAATTTAAGGGCTCGTTTGCTTTGTTAAACACATTATTAATGAGAACTAACAGACAATGATGCCAAGGAAAGTATAGGGGACGTTATTAGAAGTAATTGTAATGTAAATGTGAAGAAAGAGAAGTGGACGAAAAGATAACTTGCCACCGGCAGGATCCGAACCTGCGACCTTCGAATAACGCGTCCGATGCTCTACCACTGAGCTACGGTGGCGGTCATCCCTCCGTCCACTTTATAGGGTATATATGTTCATTTGAACGTGAAAGCGTCAGTCAGCGCCGCCTGTTGCCATTACGGCGAGTGTGAAACACTCTTTTTGCCAGTAGGCGTCACGTAGCACGTGATCTTATTACGAGCTGGCAGCTGACTAATAATCCCTCGCATACCACCTGAAGGCAACAAGTCTGCCAGAACGAGACGCTCGTTATGAACCAAGGAAAGGAGTGTGAACTTAAGGGCTCGTTTGCTTTGTTAAACACATTATTAATGAGAACTAACAGACAATGATGCCAAGGAAAGTATAGGGGACGTTATTAGAAGTAATTGTAATGTAAATGTGAAGAAAGAGAAGTGGACGAAAAGATAACTTGCCACCGGCAGGAATCCGAACCTGCGACCTTCGAATAACGCGTCCGATGCTCTACCACTGAGCTACGGTGGCGGTCATCCCTCCGTCCACTTTATAGGGTATATATGTTCATTTGAACGCGAAAGCGTCAGTCAGCGCCGCCTGTTGCCATTACGGCGAGTGTGAAACACTCTTTTTGCCAGTAGGCGTCACGTAGCACGTGATCTTATTACGAGCTGGCAGCTGACTAATAATCCCTCGCATACCACCTGAAGGCAACAAGTCTGCCAGAACGAGACCCTCGTTATGAACCAAGGAAAGGAGTGTGAACTTAAGGGCTCGTTTGCTTTGTTAAACACATTATTAATGAGAACTAACAGACAATGATGTTCAAAAAGATTGCACCCTGCACGGTATATGCTGTTGTTCGCCTTAACATCAACTAGTAAATGCACTATATTAGAAGAAAAAAGACTTCCCCATCTCCCGCTAAAGGGAACCATGTGTGGATGCGAAGCAGCGCGAGAAACGTCGCCGCTCTCGTTTCGCGGCAGGGGCCCGGGCTCTCATCGCGGCGCTGCATAGGAGAGAGAATGAGGCGCGCTCCGTCATTTTTACACCGCGGAACTGCATACCCCAGCGGGGTATGCAGCTGTCGCACCACGTGTCGCGCGCCGCTCCGTAGAGGATTCCTAGAGGAGAGAGAGAGAGGGGACACGGGAGCCGCTCCGAAGAGTAGAGGATTCCTAGAGTACAGAAAGGGGGAGAGGACGCGCATGCGCTGTGGGGATGTCGGATGCGGGCGCCGCTCCGTAGAGTAGAGGATTCCGACAGCAGAGAAAGGGGGTGAGCGTAGGAGAGAGGGGGGAGAGGACGAGCATGCGCTGTGGGAGGCGGGCGCCGCGCCGTAGAGTAGACGATTCCTAGAGCAGAGAAAGGGGGTGAGCGTAGGAGAGGAGAGATAGGGGGAGGGGACGCGCATCCGCTGTCGAAGTGGGGGGACGCGGGGGGCCGCTCCGTAGAGTACAGGATTCCTAGAGGAGAGAAAGGGGGAGGGGACGCGCATGCGCTGTCGGGGTGTAGGACGCGGGCGCCGCTCCGTAGAGTAGAGTATTCCTGGAGGAGAGAAAGGGGGGTGAGCGTAGGAGAGGAGAGAGATAGGGGAGACGCGCATGCGCGGTGGTGGTGTGGGACGCGGGACGGACTAAGCCCCCCCAAACACATGCAAGCAACATCGAGGAATGGAGTCAACCTGGGCGACAGGCACCACCTGCCTTGCCATTGCTAAGCAGCCTCTCTGTGCTCTCGGTCCATGACTCTGATGACTGTGGTTAGGGTTGACGGCCTTCATATTACTACAGGGTTCTGGTTCGCATAATGGGTGCTTGCCCTACTTCATGAAAGTGGCCGGACGCGGGACGGGGGACGCGGGAGGGACGGACATAGCCCCGAGCATAAGATGCTTCGCATCTAAAATGAAAGCAGCTGGAAATATATCGCTGAGATGCCCAATAAACTGAGTGTGAGGCGCCACTTGAGTAACTATTACACCTAAACATGCAACAAACATACCGAAGAAAATGGAATCTTGGAGACGGTGCGCACAAGTCGGCGCAGGCTCCAATTCTATTAGCACGCAGTTTTATTGCTATAGCAATTATATGGACAGTCTCCGACGGGTTTTTGCCGTCCCCGTTGCCGTCGTCGCCGCCGCCGTCATGTCGCGTATGAAGTCCAAATTGATAAGAGCCCCCTGCGCATCGTACTTTCTACCAGCGGGTAATAGCGCGCGAGCGGGAGCGATGAACGCGGCTGAAGCGGAGAATACACGAGCCGGCCCATCTCCGTCGCTCCGAGGCGCATGCGATAAGATCCCCCCAACTGTTCGACCGGCCCCGCCCGTCGTTCACGAGCGTGAAAAGACGCGAGTTGGGGGGGGGGAGTTCCCTCGAGCGACCTTCGATTTTACGAGCCCGGTCGTCGCGGGCACGCGCGTTATCTCCCATTTCGGCAGCCGACAGCGGGCGGCCGCTACACCCTTCTACTTGCTGCGCTCTCAACGCGAAGAGAATGTGATGTGAAGAGTGTCCCTGGAGCGGCCGTATTCTCTTAAACCGGCGTTTTCTAGAGTTGCGTGAGATCGGATCCAAAAGAGTTAGCTTCCAGCCTCAATTCGTATAACAATACAATTTGTTGCTATCGCATTCATTGCTGCACCCTTGCGGTGAATATATTTTATTTGCATCTTTCTCACTTTTTCGGTCACGGACAAGATGGTGATTTTTCGCTCACAACCAACAACACCGACGCCGACGCCGGAATTTCTGCGAAACGAGCTTTTTAACGCTGTCGCGACAAAAAATTATACAGCTATGTTCAACTGGTGGCGTCTTTGTGCCACCATAAACAATAACAGCTTCCAGCCTCACTTCGTATAACATTACAATTTGTTGCTATCCCATTCATTGCTTCACCCTTGCGGGGAAACTGACTTTTTCGGAAGCAAAACATAACATTGCTTTAGTCGAATTCATTATATCGTAGGTTGATTATATTTTCCAACAGCCTAACACGTGGTCTCTCAACGGAAGGTAACACCTTCTTCCGATGGTTATCGCTCGGCGAGAGAAAAATACTAACATGGTATATTTTAGTTTTTTTCACTACGATAGCAATAAAATCGGCACTCAAGAAGTATGTTCGCCGTCGCCATCTCTGTCGCCGTCATATTGGTCATATACCCTATCAAGTCCCAATTGATAAAATCATGCGCATGCCCTATGTTTTAGGCGCACGCAATTGCGGCCGCGGGCTTGCCGATGAACTACGATCAAATGGGCGCGGAAGGGTGCAGTTACAAGAGTTCTATCTAGCAGGAGGATAGATGACGGCTTAACAACACCGAAGCCGCTTAGCTCACCGGAGCGGCAGCGTTCCTTACGACAGCGTTTCCTACAGTTACGCCAGATCGGATCATAAAGGAGTTAGCATACTGACTTAGGATTACAACTCTGTTTGTTCCTATAACATTCATCACTTCTTTGCCCTCACGCCTAGTGAATTTTTAAATGCGAAGCATTTAAACATTCTATCGAGCCGCCTACGGCTACGAAAAATCTATCCGGCTGCCAGTGACTTGGCGCTCTCTGGCTGTTTCATTAGTGGGATGTATACGAAAATTGGCATGATGTAATATGACTGTAACGCGAACCTAAATGTCAGGTCAGATCATAGTGATCATGATATGCATGTCATGAACGGCAAAATTTTACATACCACGGTTTTGTTGCTCTAGGGACCGTTTCGTTCGCGTGATATATAACAAAATTGCTGTGGCATGACATGACTGTATTTCGCACATAAATAACAGGTCCTAACGAGCAAACCATGACTGGCATGCCCATGTACAGCATGATTTACATGACGTGGTGTCGGGGTGATCACGGCCGTTTCATTAAATGAATATATACCAAAATGAGTACGACGAGACACATCTGCATGACGAACATAAATGACAGGTGCTAACATAAAAAGCATGGCATGCATGGCATGCATATCATGATTGGTATCCATGTCACGTCGCATCCGTTTCGCTAGCTTTACATGTACAAATTTGGTACTACCTGACGTCAATGTATGACGAAGATAAATAACATGTGTTAACATGAAAATCATGACATGCATGTCATGTACTTGACTTCCATGCCTCGCTCATGGCGCGCGGGGCCTGTTTCGCTAGCTTGACGTCTACCAAATTTGATACAGTGTAACGTGATTGTACGACGAACGTAAATGACAGGTGGTAGCATGAAAATCTTGACATGGATCTTACAACATGATTTGCATGCCACGCTCATGATCCGCTCACGTCCGTTTCGCTTGCTTGACATGTACCGAATTTGGTACTACATGTCGTGCTATATGAAGAACATAAATGACAGGTGCTAACATGAAAATCGTGGCATGCGTGTCATGTACATGACTTACATGTCTCGCTCATGGTGCGCTTGCGGTCGTTTCGCTGGCTTGACTTGTACCAAATTTTGTATTGCATGACGGCACTGTATGATGAACATAAATGATAGCGGCTCAAATGAAAATGATAACATGCATGCGATGTACGACATGAAATGCATGCCACGCTCATGGTACGCGCGGCCATTTCGCTAGCTTGACGTGTACCAAATTTGCTACTGTGTAATGTGACTGTACGACGAACGTAAATAACAGGTGGTAACATGAAAATCTTGACATACAGTATACCAGATGATTTACATGCCGCACTCATGGTGCGCTGGCGGCCTCTTCGCTGGCTTGATATACAGGAAAATTGGTGTTGCGTGACGTGACTGTTTCACGAACGTAAATGACAGGTGTTAACATGAAAATAATGATATGAACGTCTTACATCATTATTTATATGAAACGCTCATGGTGTGCTCGCGGCCGTTTCGCTAGCTTGATGTGAACTGAATTTGGTATTGTCTGACGAACATAAAAGGTATTTGGCATTGTATGACGAACATAAATGACAGGTGGCAACATTAAAATCTTGACATGCATGTTACAACATGATTGACATGCCACACTCATGGTGCGCTCGCGGCGGGTTCACTGAATCGATACACACCAAAATTGGTGCCGTGACGGCATGACGAACGTAAACGACGGATGTTAACATAAAAATAATGACATGAATGTCATGTACAACATGATTTACACGCTACACTCATGTTGCGTTTCTGCCCGATATACACCAAGTCTCGTAAGCGTGGCTTGACCATATGACGAATGTAAATGACAGGTGTTAATATAAAAGTAATGAAATCATCACATGAATACCCGTAATATGGCATGATTCACATTCCACGCTCATGGTAGGCCTCTGGCCGTTTCGTTAATTGGATATGTACTAAAATTGTATGGCGTGGCACAGGTGCGTTACGAACATAAGGTACAGGTCATCCGCTCGATATACCTGAATACACGTTTCATTTGCATGGTACATGCCAGAGTGTAGATCTATGCGTGCATGACGAATGTGCCAGGTATACTGAACTAAATGTCAAGGCATGAATGACTTCATTTGCCTCAAAAACAAGCAATGCGATGTATGCACCTCTTTGCTGACTGCCTCGCATTACATCGATTTTTCTTGTTAGGAACTCAGACATTTCTTTTCCGCATTACAGTTGGCCACGAGTTCATCGGCTGTGCTGGCATAACTCTACACCTTCCTGTAAAATGCAGCCACCGATATAATTTGTCGTCCGTGCGATAGCTCTTCATCGGGTGGTGCTTTGTCGGCAGCGGGTAATCAATTGTTACACAGTGTTACCTGCTTTCTTCTAATTACCCCAAGTTAGGAAAAAGAAGTGAAGATACCAGAGGTTTGATCAATAAAAAAAATTACACCATCTCCCGCTAAAGGGAACCATGCGTAGACGAGAAGCAGCGGGCGCTAACGCTTACAGTGGCGGCGGCATTGACGCTGGCGCTCATCGCAGCGTTGCGCAGGAGAGAAACCTGGGGAGGCGCAAAGCACGCAGTGATGGACCGGTGTTTCCTACTGGAACATGCGAATCGCTGCTAATGGGCAATGAGAGACAGAAGACTCCGACTGGATACAGAGACCCGCAGTCCGCTTTTAGTGGACTGCGAATTTTTGTTGCTTTTTTTTAGATGCTGCGAATTTTTGTTGTTCAACAACGCACAGGAGACATCTCCCACCGGCACTACCTTGCAGGTCAAGATCCAGTGCCATATATACGGGGTGGCCAGTGAACGCTTGTGCAGCGCGAGCAGCCGGTTTTTTCAACCAAGAAACTCGCTAGCAGACGCTGCCTGCGTCGGCGTCGGGAGGCGAGAGAGGGGGGGGGCGCATGAGAGGAAAGAGAGGGGGGGACGCGCATGCGCAGTGTGATTGTGGACGCCGCGGGAAGGGATGCCTAGAGGAGAGAGGGGGGGGGAGCGTAGGAGGGTGAGAGGCAGGGGACGGGCATGCGCAGTGAGGGTGTGGTCGCCGCAGGGAGGGATCCCTAGAGGAGAGAGAGGGGAAGAGGAGGTTTTTATTTTTTTGAAAGGGTTTGCGCATGCGCAGAAAGGGTGGTCGCACACCACCACCACCACCACCGGATTAAACTTCGCCTTAAGCTGCTTCGCATCTAAAAAGCGTTGATTCGTAAACTAATGCACTGAAGGTAAAATGTAATAACTTTAGGCTATTCACCAAATATCCGGGTGAAAGTAAACGGCGATGACATGACGAGCCTTCGTGACGCAGATAACTGTCACGGGCCAATGACACGCAAGCTCAAGCGAGGTACCAATGTACGCCAACAACACTTTCATTGTGGTCACAGACGAAAACATTTGTAATCCAGAAACTACAGTTCATAAAGTACAGTAAAAAATGTTGTGAATTCCTATGACGAGCAATCTTGTCAGAAGCATTAAAAAGAAGACAATAACATCTACTTGGAACGAGTAGCAAAAGTTTCCTTGGTAAATCCTTATAACAAACGCTGAAAACAATAAACATGAAAAGTGAACGTGACAAGGTGAGCCCGTATTGAAAACTGATAATTAACTGAGAAAAAAAAAACAACTCAGGCAGCTTCGCAATAGTGGTGCCAAGCCTGAAGGATAGTGCGGCTCTGGGCAGCCCTCTTTGTTTCCCTTCATTTTTCTCTTTCTTTCCTCCTGTGTTTCAGTCTGGGTTTTTTTTTCCAGTTTTTTTTCTGTGTTTTTCTTTCTTCTTTATTTCCATTTCTTTCAATTTTTCTTCCGGCTTTTTTGTCCCCTCCATTCTCTATCTTTCTATTTCTCGCATGCGTCCTCTTTTTTCAATTTTTAAAGGTGGTTTTGCCTGCGTTACGCCAAGCGACGACAGCATACGACA
Source organism: Rhipicephalus appendiculatus (assembly GCA_030522465.1). Lineage (NCBI taxonomy): Eukaryota > Metazoa > Arthropoda > Arachnida > Ixodida > Ixodidae > Rhipicephalus > Rhipicephalus appendiculatus. The sequence goes on along the minus strand of JALIZH010023871.1, from coordinate 8,074 downwards.
GGCCGGGCCCCTAAAGTGATTCCGCTCTTAATATCGTCGTCAAGGCCGCTCGAAGAACAACAGGAAGAAGACTTCTCCGTTGGCGCAAGCGCGCGCTCAATATGCTGCAGTTGGCTATGCTATATGTGGTTTTGCCTGTTTACGCCGAGTGACAACGACAGCATACTATCACATCATACGACAGAATACGAGAGACCAGCCCCCCTACAGTACTGCGCACTTACAACACGCTATAACAGCAAAAACTCTGGAGGACTACGATGCTAGCGGGTGCTTGCCCGCTGTAAAGGCTAGACAGCGCCCTAGGTTACAGAATCTTTCTGTATCCAATAAGCAGCTTATAAATAGACAGCACAACATTTGGTAGCGATTGGAAAAAAATAGAAACTGATCAAGTGGAAGGCTATCTGATATAACTGTCGGTGCTGGTTACATTGATTTCCAACGAATGGTCCTTCAGAGCTGCTTTATATTTTATTCGTTTCTTTTCTCTCAGAGAACCTTCACTGCCCAGCAAGCGAGCATGTTTGCCAGTTCCATGGTTTCAGCGCATTACTTATATCTTACTAACTCCCCCGACGATCCCTTCTAAGTATTGGCAATATCCCACACCAGGAAATTTACTCATTTTTTTGTAATCTCGATGTGCAAAGCAACCGCATGCTGCAGTGCAAGAGCATATGAGCGCAGCAATAAAGGGCTCCTCAGCACCCCGCGTTCAAAGAAGAGGGCGTTGTTTGCTCCTCGCCTTCGCTACCCTTCGCACAGGCGATGTATCCTCCTCGCCACTTATTTCTTAGAAGCACGTGAACGTTGTCAGCACTAAGCGCTCGAGCCTATCAAGATTTCACGCTGCTAGGGCTACACGGTGTTAACGCAGCTTGCGCCGTCGGAAACACAAAAAAATGAAGTGAAATCAGTTGATCGCGCACGATAGTCATGCGAGAAAAGGCAGAACGGATGGGCGGCTGCATGGCAAAGCACTGCAGGAGACAATTCACATCGGATATTTCGCGTATATGGACCAATCGAGAGGATGTATACTATATACGTCACGACAATCACTGTCTGCGTCACGAAAGTGTGCAAGAAAGACGAGAAACGCCAGGAGAGAATAATGCGCTCGTCTTTTGTATTTTGAGAGGCTGGTGAGGGTTCCTTTAACACAGCTGCCAACGGTATGATATACGAACACTCAGAAGCACGTGATAATCTCGTTAGTAACATTCCGCGGGTGTCATGTGTTGCCCTTTCTCTAGTCATATTACATACCTTATTGATGAATATGGGGTGCGACCTACGAATTCTAGCTTGAACCGGTCCGCCAACCTCAGAAATGAGCCTCCAGAAAAAGTACTCGTTCAAGATTCCATAAGCACAGTGTGACTGTTGAATAGAATAATAGTTTGCGTCACGATATAATACATGAACTGAAATTGCCAACTGCGTTATGAATGCTTTAAAAGGCCCCATGTTTGTTTATCTTTCTGTTAATTACTTGAACTCTTGTGCGACCATGAAAAACGCGTACGCGAATCTCAGTCTTCCTTTTAAATGACCGTTTTACGATCACCATTTGCTGCAACCTTTTTTGCTATTCCAGTTCAGAATAAAGTACCCATAGACATAAAGGAGCGAGACAGTTCATTCTAAGCAGAAAACAGAACACAGAACATTTCTTCGGCTGAACATGGTTCCGTGTAGATCCACCAAGTTATTATATATATATATATATATATATATATATATATATATATATATATATATATATATATATATATATATATATATATATATATATATATATATATATATATATATATATATATTGTAGTGAGCGAGACACAACACCCGGTTCGTCGGGCAAACTGTTCTATTCTGTCTTCGTCCTTCTCTTCTTGCGCTCGTGCCCCAGTGCTGCCGTGCTGCTCTTCATTACATTCGGCCACACTGCGGACCTGACAAATAAATAAAACAAAGACGCTTCATTGGTAGCTGTCCGAGTATTTTCTTGAGACGCGACATGTGCACGGCAAAGTTATTTCTTTTCCGCTTGTCGAGACTGACGTTCGGGTCTCAGGTGCTGACACGCCACGTATTTTCTCTGACCCGTTCAGTATATGTAAATGGTCCGTCGAACTTGGCGAGTAGCTTCTTTCCCGGCCCGCTGCCGCCCCTTTTGCACCCACACTTCGTCACCGATATTGTAAGCAGGAGCTGGTGTACGGCGGCTGTCAGAGTAGCGCTTTTGATCTCCTTGCGCTTTGGTAGCTTTCTTGATCGCCGCAGTTCTCATCTTCTGACAGGCCGACTTTGCGATTGTCGGAGCGGGTGACAATAATGGGAGCATCTAGTCTGAAGACTGCTCAGCTGGGGAAGTTTTCCATAGACTATTTCATACGGCGTTTTCCCCTTGTAGACGTCTGCAACGCCGTGTTAATCGCAAAAGCGGCAGACGGGAGGTGGGACGTCCCAGTCTGCCTTCCCCTTTTTCTCTACTCTTGTACATGGCGCGAGTCGTGCCTGGATGCTCTGGTTGGTGCGCTCTGTAAGGCCGTTTGCCTGGGGGATGAAACGCGGATGCGTAGTGGCGCTGCACACCAGCCGTGCATAGGTAATTTCTTAGTTCCCGGTTTGCGAAACGTGGTAGCCCTATCAGCTACTACTTTCTTTGTCATGCCATGCCTCCGTCCGGAATCGGTTGTTCAGGAAATCAATTAGAGAAGCGGATGCAAGAGATGGTACTGCTTCCACTTACATGTATTTCGACAGGCAGTCCACTGCTACAATGATGTAGCGGTTTCCCGCAATGGTGGTGGGTAGTGGTCTTATGTATGTATGTATTACGCTTGGAATTTTGTACTGCATGTATTGTATTAACCACAAAAATGTTATGTGTCACATGTCTCTCATGTTTCTAGTCTTAATTTTTTCTGAGTGATTTTTATTTAATTATGTAAAGTACAAGATTTGTATAGTAAAAGTCAAATTCAATGTAACATACAATTTTTATGTCAGCTATTTTTTTCGCTATTGCTTCCTTTTGTTCATGATCGTCCGGATGCCGTGAAAGCTGTTTTTTTATTTTTTCTATGCTGTACGAACTGTGTACAGGAGTGTTGGGTCCTCTGTCAGGCTATATGCCTTTAGCCCCAATATCTATTTTCTTTCTTGTTTCTTGTACAAGAAAACAATAAAACAATTTCTGAAACTGTAGTCGATGCCAACTGTGAGGAAAAATAGTCTCAGGTATCAAAATAGGTGTTAGTAGTCCCGGTTGGCGCCCCGGGCAGCCGCTTGAACTCTTCCCAGATTTCGCAACTGGCGACATAAGAACGGACGCTACTTTGCATCTTCGGCCACCAAAAACGTTCTTGTAATTTGCGGAGCGTGGCTCATTGGCCGGTGTGTCCACCTTCTGGGGTGTCATGAATGTAGTAGATCGTTTTGTTAAGATTGCGCGTAGGACGCGAACTGTCCAAGCTTATTCTAGAATGTAGAGCTTCCACGGCCACTAGTGATGAGGCTGGAAAGTTCGAAGCGTGCTGCATAGTAGAACGGCGCGTGCCCAACGATGATTAAGTTGGTCGACGGCCCACGCTCTGTTCGCCGCTATCAGTGCCAGTCTGCATTGCTGTAATCTGACTTTCCGTTTACCAGGCCACAAGTTCGTCCAAATAAACAGTATCATCTTGGACACACAGACTGTGGCCTTCGTCAACGTCACGACCACGTAACAATATTAAACGGTCATTCATTCATTTATTCATGCTTTCGCCTTGAAGTCGTCTGAAGTGCACAAGAATTTTAAACACGATAGTTTTTTCTTGGGATACTTGAACGCGGAAATTTTGGTCTCTCATTTTGTCTGTCTGTCTGTCACACGATTCAGCCACCCTGCCAAAGTTTAAGCACTTGCTGAACCCCCAGCCATATTGAACTGGTAGCAGCGTTCATACTTGTGAACATTGTCGATCAAAAAGCAAATATTACGTATAACTGAGGCGCAACATCAATACGTAAGGATTAGGGTGGTGTGTTCATTTACTAGAAAATGCATAGACACGTAATTCTAAAGACCCTAGTGTTTCTTAGGATGCGCTGGGAATGCGACGCTATGCACGAAAAAGCCCTCTGCCGACGATATGGTGCTGCCACCTGGCAGTGGCCCCTGGGTTCTGCTCATGCTCATATTTCCCGACGCCACTGCCAGATGGCGTCCATATCTCACGCAGCGCCTCCTCTATTTTATCAATGCCAGCTATCGTCTTTCGACGACATTTCTAGTGAAGCACGCAGATACGCGGCCATTTTTTGGATGCAGTACTTTTTGTTAATGGCAAGTGGTGAAGTAATACTATAAATCTTGGCAATGCAGTTTTGTTAGAGGCTCATGAATACGGATGTGTCTCAACAGGGGCATAGATATCTGTGTAAAGATGTGTTTATATATAATCACTACACGCCGGATTTCCAGGCATTAAAAACAGGCGTCCAAGGCGCCAAAAACAGGCAGGTAACACAACGTTTTACGCGCCAAAAATAGGCAGGAACTACGCATTTTGGGCCTCCAATGTCGTAAATGTAGGCACAAACAATAAATTTTTTCCCAAATCCGAATAATTTAATAAACAAACATGCGCGCGACCTATATTTACGATAGCAACACAAAAAAAATGTTATTGTTTATGGTGGCACAAAGACGCCACCAGTTGAACATAGCTGTATAATTTTTTGTCGCGACAGCGTTAAAAAGCTCGTTTCGCAGAAAATTCCGGCGTCGGCGTCGGTGTTGTTGGTTGTGAGCGAAAAATCATCATCTTGTCCGTGACCGAAAAATTGAGAAAGATGCAAATAAAATCTATAATAAAAAGTCACAGTTTCACCGCAAGGGTGAAGCAATGAATGCGATAGCAACAAATTGTATTGCTATACGAATTGAGGCTGGAAGCTAACTCTTTTGGATGCGATCTCATGCAACCCTAGAAAACGCTGGTTTAAGAAAATACGGCCGCTCCAGGGACACTCTGCACACCACATTCTCTTCGCGTTGAGAGCGCAGCAAGCAGAAGGGTATAGCGGTCGCCCGCTGTCGGCTGCCGAGATGGGAGATAAGGCGCGCGCCCACGACGACCGCGCTCGTAAAATCGATGGTCGCTCGAGGGAATCCCCCCCCCTTCCCCGCTCGCGTCTTTTCACGCTCGGGAACGACGGGCGGGGCTTGGTAGAACAGCTTGGGGGGGATCTTATCGCATGCGCCTGCCGACTCGTTTGTTCTCCGCTTCGGCCGCGTTCATCGCTCCCGCGCTATTACCCGCTGGTAGAATGTACGATGCGCAGGGGGCTCTTATCAACTTGGAACTTCATACGCGACATGACGGCGGCGGCGAAGGCAACGGCAACGGCAAAAACCCGTCGAGACTGTCCATATAATTGCTATCGCAATAAAATTTGCGCGTCCGAATGAGGTTCGAATCCAGGCCGTCCGCGCGGCAGGGGGGGTGTTCTACCACACAGCCACGCGTATGCTTGGGAATACATTGAAAATAGCGTCCTCTGCTTGGAAATGAAGCCTAAAATAACTTGTTTCACCAACAAACGCGTCTTGTATACATAAGTCACAATACAACATGTAATATCGCAGTAATATTGCGTGGTACAAGCGTGTATTGCCATCGGGCGTCACAACATGTGGATATCATAACGACTTCGCGGTTTAAAGCCGGCCAACCATTACATAAGGCAGGGGGCGTTGCCAGAAGTTTTTTTCGCGGTGGGACATCTCCCCTTGATTTCGGGGGGGGGGGGGGGCACCTCCTTGAAGCGGTCACTTTTCACTCTGAATGCCATGGCTAAAAAATTCGGGGCACGGGCCCGGTGTGCCACCCCTGGCTACGCCACTGACATAAGGCACACACGTTACTGCGCGTCGTATTCCCTTAAAGGAGCACTAACACAAAATTTCGAAGGCGAGATAATGAGCGAGATAGATTTATGTAAAAACATACACAACATCTAGGAAATATCAAGGGCAAATATAGCCTATAACATATATAAAATCAATTTTAAAGTGCATGCCGCGTGACTGAGCAATATGCGGAGCCCCCCCGCGACGCCGTCATCAACGCAGTGGCAATGTAAACAAACCTACGTCACGAGTTTGTGTTGGCTTGGTTGCTGGCACACGCCTTGCGCTTGCGCTGCCTGCGATTCCTTCCTCCTTGCCTGCGGCTTTGCGTGTTCTGGCTGTGGTGGCTGTCAAGGCGGCGCCCGCTCGCGCGCGTGGCGTCCCACGTCACAGTTTTGCGTGGTCACGTGGCCAGCTGCGTTTATCTTGCCACCGGAACTGCTCCTGCCTAGCTCGGTGCCCTTTGAAACCGGAACTGCGACTGGGCGCTCTAAAAACGTCTCTAAATAAATAACCGTCGCGCAATCGCGCAAACCAGGTTTGCAGCCGGGATAAGTGGGTCATAAGCTACCTATTGCAACAAAAAAAAAACAAGGTGCAAAATTTTTGTGTCAGTGCTCCTTTAACACCACGTAGTGGGTGCATAGGAAGTATGCACTAAGTGGCTGAAACACGCAGTAGGGAACAGGATATTGCTACCGCGTTCAACTCTTAAAAGCGAAGCTTAAGGGTCCCCAATTTTTGCCCGCATGTTCGCAGAATACGGTCTCTCCTTTTATGCTTTAACATGGTGAGTCAAGTATCCACTGTCTGATCAACACGATCGTGGCTCTCTTTATTTTAGGCATGGCTGAGCAGTGCAGCACAGGAGCAGAGGTAGCCGGACCGCTAAAATACTAAAAGGAAGGGATGCCTTGTGTTTGCTGGGTACAATCGCATAGGGTCAGTTTCTCCCCAGTCGGTGAACACCAAAAGGGTAAATCACAAACAAAAGAAAGGCTGCGTGCACGTAACATTTTTCTTTCTTCTGAACTGCGCTCTCCTTTCCCTGACGGCTCTCCACGGTATCGAATTTGCCAACCACTCGCGCCATGTCAGCGCGGCGGTGTATGGTGTCTGGCGCGTCCCACGTCACTGCTGCTAGCGGTTGTTTTCCGGAAGTTCGTTGAACTATAAAGGACTAGGTTGAACCCCATAGAGTTTCGAACAGTCAATGTTGCCCGGTAGCATGAATAACGGTCTCAAACTTCACTCGATAGCGAAATTTTTGTTCGTATAGGCGCCAATATTGAAAATAGGCATTTATAGACACTTTCAGGTATTTTGGCGCAAACGCCAAAAATAAGCACTAACAGGCGGAATAAAAACACCATAAAAGCCCTTACTTAACTTCTAATTCATCCTCATATACCAAAGTGGGGCGACAGAAACGCAAGGAACAAAATAGTCATTTGCCGAAAATCCGGTCTCTAACCACGTGTGCTCTTTCAGAAAAAATCGCACTGTGCTGTGGGATAGGTTCCAAACAAAATAAAATGAAATGATTTTCTCGCTTATCGTAGAAACGTGACTTTTCCTCAAAAGCCACATGACGTGATCGTTTTGCGCGGCACGAGCTTTAGCGGTAACAAGAAGCAGAAGAGGAAGAAGAATCCAAGTCGCGCTTCTTGCACCACGCTTCTTTCCGCAGTCCAGGATCCGCGGCAGAAGACTCAGGTCCTTCAGCACTCAATTTAAAGTACAGCGGCCAGCAGCACGTCATGCCCAAGAGTTCGAGCAAGTCAAGCCTGTCCGCGAAGTCCTTCGTCACAGCGAGCTCGCACTTGAAGGACAGCGCCGAGGATGTGAAGCTCCGAAAGTCCTCACTCTACGAGGAACTCGCCAGCAAGGCAAGCGTCATCCTTACTCGAACTCTTTGAATATGTAGCTTTATGAGTACAGCACGACGCCGCCGTTCGCCCGTCACACTTAATAGCCCCTATTAAGCTTGTACGTGTGATTGTACGTGTGTGTGTGTGTATTACGTGTATGTGTACGTGTGTGTGTATTAAGCTTGTACGTGTGATTTTTAACGTTACCGTGTTACCGGAACGCATGTTTATCAATGTTTTAGCTCCCGATACGTGAGCGTTTACGTACGTACTTAAACTATACCTTTATGTTTGC
>JALIZH010023870.1:0-74561 GCA_030522465.1 Rhipicephalus appendiculatus | reverse complement strand
TACACGGGCCTATAGCATATCGCCTGCGTTGAAATGCTTGCCGCCGCCGGTTTCAAACGCACGACCTTTGGGTCAGCAGTCGAGCACCGTAAGCGCTACGTCACCACGGCGGACATAAAATCTTTGAAGATAGATGCACTAAACTCAAGGAGGACTTCTGTGCAGACTTTGCGGCTTTAGCTGCGGGGTGTGGGATCGGTTACGGTTCCACATTCTGTGTCGCCTCTTTGTCGCGTGCTAAACAGTTTAGCTGTGTCACCCACCTTCACAGAGTTGAATGGCTCTGAATATTTTTCTGTCTTTACATGAAAAATAGCATGTATACCAGTTTACCCTATTGCAATGCTTATCTGCACCGTTTCTGTCATATGTACAATGTTTTTTTAAGAATATATTTTGTCAGTGCGTCGTATCTTGACCCCGCGCTCTTTACTAGCGTCAACATCTGTATGAATAGCAGCTCGATGACTCATTTAGTGTCTCAGTTCTCAATCTGCGGATTTCTCTCACTATGACACGATGAGCTCCACTGTCCTTCGTGGAAGCAGGCTGACCGACCACGACCGGATTAAGCGGGATTGTCACCCGAATGTGCGGCCTCAAAACAAAGAGATGAGTCGTCTTTAAATAGCAGCGCCCAGTAGCATAAGGCAGAGCGCACTTGTACTCGTCTAAATACTTCAGGTAACATGATCACCGACTGCTCCGCCTTTATACTATTTTCGCTGCAAATGATCAACTGCAACTCAGGCAAGTTAATTTTTGGAAAAAGGAGCGATTGATTCGTACGTTGGTGTAATATGGTAGCGATTAATTTACTGCAACTAATATAAATGTTCGCTATTATCTTTACAAGATAACTATAAGGTGAAATAGTCAGACAGTCAATATGGTGGTTTTTGTTCGCCAGAACAAGTCGCCTTCCATCTTGCCTCTTTTCATTGTGGTGTTAGCTACAGCACCGCAACGCCTACATTTGGCAGCGAAAACGCCGACCCGGTGCTTGTTAGAAGGTGTTGGTAGGAATGGTACGGCTTCAAGCGGGTGACTTGGACGGCGTCTGAAGATGTGGAAAGCGCGGTAGTGTCTAGAGGGGCTATTTCCTAGGTAACGTCAGTCACCAGGCGTAGCACACTGTAGGGGCCAGAATATTTCGGAAGAAGCTTTTCGGACAGACCAACATGCCGAGACGGAGACCAAAAGACGGTCACCCGGATTAAAGTGGGCGTTTCAGTGGTGATTGACGTATGTATGTTTCTGGCTCAGCGGCGAGTCGGAAAGACGTCAATGGGCAATCTGGTGGGTCTTTTCAGCTGTAATAATACCGTGGCGAGCATACGCTATCGACAGTTTGGCAGGGTTGAATGCGAGCGTGTAGAACGACAAAGTCGGTTCTCTACCGTACAAAATAAAACAAAAAAAAATCACCGCCATATCTACAAAGTGAATGATGTTAGAGGAGCTTGCTCGGAGATGATCGGGTAACCCGCGAAACGAATCCTCCGTACACATCTCCTACCATCATATATAGACGTAGCTGGCCCGCAGCTCCGGGTTTGCTTGACGGCGAGCCCGAGCTGCTGCTGCGTTGCGAGCCCGCCGCGCTGCTGCCTTGGCATCTGCGGTGTTCATGCGGCCGATCGGTAACGAAGAGTGTTCACTGCGTGAGCTCCCGGCGAAGAGAAAGGAAGCGCACGTGCCGAGAGTGGTGTGCGTCGCCTTGAGCGGCGCCGCCATCCTAGTGAGCATTCTTGAAATCACCGGAGAGACGGCGCCTTCAGCGGTGGCGCGCCATCTAATGAGCATTGTTGGAATCACCGGAGAAGTGTACACGCCGCCGCCACCGCCGGACAAGGCGCGAGCATAAGAAGCTTGCCGAGCAAGCTCCTAAAAAAATATGAAGGAGAATATAAGACAGTGTCGTGGTGCGAGGTGTTGTAAGCAATAGTGAGAGCGGAGCGCAGTGTCCAAGTCACGATGATCAGTCGAGACATATATGGCGAGCATGTCAGTGGTCGTGCGATTCATATGTTCTGTGAGTGCGTTTGTTTGGGGATGGTAGGCCACCGCAAGCTTGTTCTTGGTTACACAAGAACGAAGTAAGTCATCGATTACCTTGTATAAAAAGTACCGATCTCGGTCCGTTACAAGTTGACGAGAAGCGCCGTGATGTAAAATGACGTCTTATCTCAAAAAGTCGGCGACGTAAGTAGCACGGCTGCTCGGGAGAGGTCTCATGATGGCAAAACAGATCGAATAATCTGAAGCGATGGCGATCCGTATGTTACCATTGTTAGAAACAGGTAAAAAACCGAGACGGTCGAGGCCGACACGAAAGAAAGGCTCGGCAGGTATGTAAATAGGTTTAAGGAGCCCCGCGGGGTGTACAGCTGGCCTTTTCCGGTATTGGCATCACTCGCAAGAAACAACGTAACGGTGTACGGCACGGTACAGGCCGGCCATAAAAGGCCTCGGTGGACACGGTCATACGTTCTGGCAACACCAAGATGACCGGCGGTTGGTACATGATGTAGTTGTTGAAGTACGGTAAACTGTAGATGTGTGGATACTACAAGAGTAGTTCCTGTCCCACGGGGTGCATGTACCGGAGATATAAGATGCTGTCTAGGATTACGAACATGCGAAGTGAACTGTCCGTCGAGTCAGTATTAAGGCGGGTGATTAGATCCCGTCAGGTCGGCAGGGTAAAGGAGCTGGCTGGTGTACGCAAGGACTCGATCATGACCACACTGACCCTGAGGTAGCACAGCGCCAATCCCGCAGCCGTCAACGCCGACCTCTGTTGGAGAGGACTCGTCGAAGTGTACTAGAATCGATGATATGGTCAGGAACGTAACGAGGCGTGAAAAAGCAGCTGCTTGATCAGGACCCCACAAAAATGGCACGCCTTTCTTGAGAAGGTCAGCCACAGGGCGCGCAATGTCTGGGAATTATCTGACAAATCGTCGGAAATATTCACCTAGGCCCAGAACACTGGGAACGTCTTTGGCAGAAGTTGCTACAGGGAAATCTAGGACAGCGCGAACACCACAGAAACCTGTTCACACGACATATTCGAAACAGAGCCTTACTGCAGACGACACTGTAGCAAAAGCGAGGCATGTCCGAAAATATTCCAGAATTTTCTATCATCGTATTCCGTTGTATTTTTCAACTACAAGCGCCACCTGTCAAATCGAACATGGGCATTTCTGGCAATATTTAGAGCGTCCTCAATACATTACAGCGCATTTTCATTTCACGAATTTCGCGGAGGCATTTGAGAACAATACCATTGTAAAAGTATTCTAAATTTGATCGTAAACCTATTATGTAAAGCGGTTCTATCGTAAAACTATTCTAAATTCTCTTACAGCCAATATTGTGTATCCAAGGCTGCTCGAAAGCAGAGATGGGAATGGAGACCTTGTGTTAAATATCCACAAGAAACTGACGCTCTATCTTGAGAAAAGTACAGTACTGGCAGATAACTTTTACTTGGATTCTTCAACCGCTGCTGGCACGCGCCGAACTACCGTAAGTAACATTTATGATTACTACTACATCGCCTACCGCAAACCTCGTGGTATCTTATCCGCTAGTCTTCCTTGGATGAACGTAGATCAATTGCTCAGGCCTCTCCACATCAGCTCGTATTGATCTTCCACCTTTTTTTTTTTATTGCGATAGCAATTATATGGACACTCGCGGCTGGTTTTCGCCGTCGGCGTCGGCGTCCGGCGTCATTTGCCGTATATGTATATGTATATATATAACCGGGCCCGCCCGTCGTTCGTGAACGTGAAAAGACGCGAGGGGGGGGGGGTCCCTCGAGCGACCTTCGATTTTACGAGCGGGGGCGCGCGCGTTATCTCCCCTTCTCGGCGGCCGACAGCGGGCGGGGGGGGGGGGGGCGACGTTCGATTTTACGAGCGCGGGCGCGGGCGCGCGCTTTATCTCCCCTTCTCATCTCCCCTTCTCGGCGGCCGGGCCGGCGTACCCTTCTACGTGCTGCGCTCTCAACGCGAAGAGAATTCTCTTAAACAAGCGTTTTCTAGAGTTGCGTGAGATCGGATCCAAAAAGAGTTAGCTGCCAGCCTCACTTCGTATAGCATTACAATTTTTTGCTATCGCATTCATTGCTTCACCCTTGCGGTGAAACTGTGACTTTTTTTTTCAAGCGTAGTTTCCCGAAGTTAATGTTTGCTTACGTAAAGGCATTCGTGGATAACAAGCAATCTCATATCCAAAGTAATTCTTATTCGACAACCTCATATCGGACACGCAACATTGCACGAAAGATTCAATTCAGTGCAGTTAGAGCGTTGGAGTGCGAGTATATTATTATTAGGGTGAAAGCTAGTGATGCAGAACTATCGGTAAATGGACTATCGATAGTATCGATAGTTCTTTTTTTAACTATCGATACTATCGATAGTCCATTTACCGATAGTTGTGCATCACTACGGGGCACCCATACACAGAACAAATAACAGAAAGTATCCACAGTTTTTTTAACTATCCATAGTGTAAAGAAACTATCGATAGTACGAGTATCGGTAAACAATCGATATTATCGAGAGTGTAATCAATAGTACCATCATGAGTATTGCGGCCGATAGTATAATGAATAGTGTTGTGAATAATTATGCTGTTGTTGGACAACGATATTGCCAAATTATTTGCGATAGCCTACTATCAGCAGTACTCGGTTCGCTTAATTTATGAGCACTCTTCTGGCGAAAGAAATAAATTATTGTCGCAATCTAAATGCCGGAATATGTCCATAAATAAATTCGGATACAAAAGTAACCAGTTACACCTTACAATTAAAAACTTGGCTTTTGATATTTTTATTTTGAAATCACAAAATGCAACCTTAATTAAAGGCACGATTGCCTCGATCCCAACATTAAAAGCAGCTTGGGACATCCTTCCCTTTCGAAGTACGTCTCCGTATTTTAAATACGATAGTCTTTCTTGTGATACTTCAACGCAGAAATTTTGGTCTGTCTGTCTGTCTGTCACCCGATTCACATTCAGCCATCGGCCAAAGTTTAACTACATGCTGAACGCCCAGCCATCTTGAACTGGTGTTTGCGTTTGTACTTGTGAACATTTTCGATTAAAAAGCAAATATTACGCAGTCTGAGGCGCAACATCAATACATAAGTATCAGGTCGTCTGTTCCTTCATAAGAAATTACATAGATACGCGATTCTGAAGACCCGAGTGTTTTTTAGGCTGCGCTAAAAATGCGACGCTGTGCTCGAACTGCGACGCTATGCACGAAAAAAGCCCTGTGCCGACGATAAGGAGCTGCCGCTGGCAGTTGCCCTTGGTTCAGCACAAGCTCATGTTATTGCGAGATCAATTATATGGACACCTCGGCTGATTTTTCGCCGTCGGTCGACGCCGTCATGCCCCGGATATGTATATGTATGTGTATATTTAAAAAAGGCATAAAGAAAAATAAATTAACAGAAAAAAATTCCTAACCACCTGAGCGAGGATTCGAACCATCGACTCCTCGCTCCGCAGACTGCTGCGCTAGCCAATACAGCCACGCGCCATGCTCGTGCCAGCGATATAACGGCAAGCTATTCATATGCACCATTTGCCGCTCGCGGTACGCAGACCTCGGAACAGCTTGAGCGTGTTTTCTCTCAAGCAACGCTTTTACAGTTTCTTTCAAATTGAAAACTGCCCTTGAGATGCGCACGAAAAAGTGGCTCCCTTCTGTACCACTCATGATGTAGAGGAAAAAAAAAAGAACACCGGGCACACTTGGCGTCAGACGCCACCGCGTGGCAGGAGACGCAGAGGGGTCATACCGCGTGCCGTAGTTTAAAAGAAAAAGAAGTATCAAACAGCGTGGAAAAGTCATATAATCAATCATTTTTCGATGGCGTCCATATCTCGCGCAGCGCCTCCTCTATTTTATCAATGCCAGCCAGATGCGGCCGATTCCACATAGAGTAGGCGCTGTCTGAGGCAAGGCAAAACATAGTAGTATGGGCGGCACAAGACTATCGTCTTTCGACGACATTTGCAGCGAAGCACGCAGATACCCGGCCAATTTTTTGAAAGCATCATCGACTGCATACTTCAATAAAGTAACGTCAAAACCGAAAAGTCCGCTGACGATTACGATACTGGCTAATCCGATTCCAATTGCAGTTGTTTTGGTGTTTTGATTTTGCGATAAGTTGAGCAAATGAGCATGCGTCAAGGCGACGCGGCGCGAGCAGGAGTACAGTATGCTCGGTTTTCGCGTCAACGTAAGGTGGGGAACCTGGCGTCGCCAACTTCCGCCGCCGCTACTATAAAGGCGCTATAAAGGGCCCTTAAGAGTCCTCTATAGCGTTCCACAGGCAAAGTGTCCCTTCGACCAACCGACGTCTTCTTCTCCCAAGCCTTTCAGGTCAAGAGGCATGCGTTGCGATGTCAGAAGAAGCGCGATCAGGCATGAGGCATTGCCGAGGCTTGCACAGCGGTTCGCTAGCTCTCATGGTGAAAAACTTCTTTGGGCAGCCTCTCTTTCGCTCTCTGTCGTCCTCGTTCACTATATTCGTCACGCCGACAACAGCGACGACCCTCAACGCAGGAACGGGCGCCTGAGAGATGCGCTCTAAAACTTAAAATACGCGTGTCACTAAGCAGCTGAAATGACAACCTACTGAGCACGATACGTTCACGCCTATCACACGTGATCGCTAGTATGTTAAAAAGGTGCTTCTAAAAAGTTGAAAGTGTCACATTTACATTGTTTCGGCGAAGTAGAATTGAAATGCACATAGAGGTGATGTAGTTTATACAAATAGCTGACAACGAGATAAGTGATCGAGTGTTCTTGTCTATACTCTTTCAATCATGACGGCCCGCTCATTAGGGACACATGCGCAGATTTTAAACGGGGCAACTGTAGTTAACAGCGTAATTAAATCTGGATTACATCTGGCAATAACTTTCAGCCGTTGTTCTTCCGTCATCTTGTGTCATTTAGCGCCACTATTTTTCAGCTTAAAGGACAAGACATCGAAGCAAACTTGTATCATGACAAAAAGCACCAGTCATCTCTCATCGTCACAAGAAGCATTAACGGCATAGAGGTGGTAAGCAACTATAAGTCATATTGAACACGTCTTTGCTACTGTGATCCTATTACAACCACCATATTCAAGTGCGCATGAATAATGAATAAAGCACCTTAGCAAGCGAACGAGAGCTCATGAACGTGTGTGTGTGTGTGTGTGCGTGCGTGTGTGTGTGTGTGTGCCTATGTGTGTGTGTGTGTGTGTGTGTATGCATGTGCGTGTGTGTGAGTGTCTGTGCGTGTGTGAGCGCGTGCGTGCATGTGTGTGTGTATGTGCGTGTATGAGCGCGTGCGGGCATGTGTGTGTGTGTGTGTATGGGCGTGTGTGTGCGTGTGTGAGCGCGTGCGTGCATGTGTGTGTGTGTGTATGTGCGTGTGTGTATGTGCGTGTGTGAGCGCGTGCGTGCATGTGTGTGTGTGTATGTGCGTGTGTGAGCGCGTGCGTGCATGTGTATGTGTCCGTGTGTGCGTGTGTGTGTATGTGCGTGTGTGTGTGCGTACGTGTGTGTGTGTGTGTGCGTACGTGTGTGTGTGTGTGTGTGTGTGTGTGTGTGTGCGCGTGTGTGAGCGCGTGCGTGCATGTGTGTGTGTGCGTGGGTGCGTGTGTGTGTGTGTGCGTGTATGTGCGTGTGTGTGAGTGCGTGCGTGCATGTGTGTGTGCGTGTGTGTGTATTTGCGTGCATGTGTGTGTGCGTGTGTGTGTATGTGCGTGTGTGTGTATGTGCGTGTGCGTGTGTGTGCGTATGTGTGTGTGCGTGTGTGCGTGCGTGTACGCGTGCGTGTGCGCGTGTGTGTGCGTGCGTGTGCGTGTGTGCGTGCGTGTGTTGATGATGTGCGTCTTCAGCTACATCTCTTCCTAGTATTTTCTTGCTTGGGAAGGCCGCATTGACTACTAGAAGGTCAACATCGCTACATCACTTCGAGAACTGCCGTCAATGCCGCATGCCCTGACCATTCAAGGGCGATCGTGTCAATGACCGCTATAAACAGGTGTCCAACCGTAGGAATGTGATATCCTTTGCTATGTGTGAGCTTGAAGTAAATAGCATTGTAGTGTATAGAATTCAAAGAAACCTTTGGAGTTCATGAGCACACACAGGCAGCACGTGTGCGCTCACCGTGCTATTCACGCACCTTCGTCTTGTTTAGCGCCCCACAAATACATCAGCGCATTTGAAGCGTTGTCAATGGGATTTAGTTACTAGGTATTAAAAGGCAATAATCAAACAGCGTTTGAAGTTTTTTGAATCCCAAAATAGATCTGAGTAACATACACCGTATCTGACTGCGATAGATATAGTTAAGCATTGTTAGCTAGATAATGAGAACCCCAATGTACGACTATGACACTCCCCATTTCTTAGGTTATGTTTAGCTTTTAAGCTCTCTTTCTTGCGATATTTTCTTTCCTTGATATACTCTCTCTGAAGAGTATTCCACTCTTTGTGGAGAGTTCTTTATATAATAACAGAATGGCGTTTCGTTTCATGACTTTTTTTCTTTCTTTCAGCGTGGTATTTTAAATAGCGAATTTACGATAACTCCGGCGTTGGTTTCCGAACGCTCAAGCAACGGTACCGTTGCACACAACATCACTCCGATCGAGAGAACGTCTCGTGTAGGAGTTCACGAAGGTGAGCAGAAAGTGATCGCGATTCTTTGCTGCAGGGAACCAAAACAATGTCTTACATGAAGGTCCATTGGCTGACCAATTGCCTGAATTACAAATGGTATAGTATCTTTTAGCAGACTAAATCTCAGCACGTTCTTCCGCTCTATCTCCCCATGAGTCAAGTACCAACGACCATCCTTACGAAGTGCCTGCACTCTCTTAACAATTGAAGGGGAAATTCTATGCGCTCTCGGTGAGGCGGCTCTCCCACTTTCGCAGTCAATCTGTCTCCATGCCTTCTCAATTCTGCCTTTGCAACAAGGCAACAACCCCGAGATTTAAGCGTGAACGGAGACATATCAATTGTATTACAAGGCCTGTAAACCCGAGGCATGGATAAAAAGCATGGCGCAGCTTGCCGTAGTGGAAAAGGAGAGACACAGCGGAGCTGATCGGTACCTAGCTGGTCCTCGCCTTGCGAGGTTTTGCTAAGCTTTTGCAAAGCTTTCCGAGATTGTGCTATGATTTCCGAAGTATTGTGTTGTGAGGTAATGTCAAGCTTTCCCAGTGTCGCTGAGCATTGTTAACTTGTTGCTAAGTTTTGCAATGTGTTGCTTGGTTATGCTCTGTTTTACCAAGTTTTGCTAGGCATTGTTAAGGTTTTTCTATGTGTTGCCAAGAGTTGGTAGGTGATGCATAGACTCGGCAAGTCCGAGTCTATCACTCTAAGCCGGGCTTCAGTCTCGGTAGATGCCCCCGCATCACAGACGAATGCAGCGTTGCCGGGTCAAGACCAGCCAGGTGCCAGATCAGCACCACCGTGTTTCTAGGCTTGAGCGACTATTGTAAGCTACGCCCAGCTTTTAACAGTGAACCTGTTGTAGCTCGCCGTAGTTTGTGCGATGGGTGGGTGGGTACGAAACTTTGTTGATGTCTGGCAAGGCGCACGTTAGCGGTGTCACCAGAAAACTTCTCAAATAGGTATGCGCCACAGAAATGGGGCAAGCTCCACTAACCGTAAAGCAAGTGCGAGAGTCAAACGAAAACGAACGCGAGAAAAAGAGAGGGAAAATAAGATAGAAGTGATAGAGGTAGAACATAGAGAGCGAGGGATAGAAAGAAAGATATATAAAATAGACAAAAATAGAGGCAAAAAGAAAGTGACGGAGAGAAACAGGAAGAAAAGAATACAGAGAAATAAAGGCATTAAAGACATAAAAACATAAACACAGTGATACACATCGACAGAGAGAAATAGGCACAGAGATAGAGAATGAGAATGAAAGACAGAAAGAATGAAAGTGATGTAGAGATAGACAAAGCGAGAAATGGCGATAAATAAAGGTAATAAAGACATAAAAAGATATAGACAGAGAAAAACATAGAAAGAGAGAGAAAGAAGCGGACACCAGAAAGAGATAAAAGACAGAGAGCAAGACAGAAAGAAACAGATAGATAGAAATAAAAGGAACGAAAGAAAGGGAGAGAAAGAAGCAGAGAGAGAGAAAAAGAGATAAAAATCAAGATAGAAGAAAGGCAGAGAAAGAGATAGAAAGAGAGAAAAAGATATGGAAAGAAACAGACACGAAAAAGAGATAGAAAATACAGACAGAAAGAGAGAAATAGAAATAGAGAAATGAATATAAATGAAGAAATAGAGAAACAAGCAAAGAGAGAGAAAAAAGGAACGAATGATACAAACAGCGAGAAAGAGATAGGAATAGAAAGAAAAAGAAAGAGAATTAAACATCTACCAAAAACAATACAAAGAAGCACAGAGAAAAAGAAATAAAGTGCAGATAGACAGGGAAAAAAAATAAAATAAAATTAGGAATGCTTCAAAGAGGCGCTCTTTTTTCAGGCTTGGCACTACTAGCGCGAAGCTGTCATAATTTTTTTAGCAAAATAGCTACCCTTGCCACGCAAGGGCTAGATAGCGATATGGCCACGCAAGGGCCAGGTAGCGATACAGCCAGATAGCTAAGCGAGTGCAAAACTATGCATACATGCGCCAAAGGTCGCTAGGCAATGCCAGGTGAGGTCATCGCTCCGCGAGATTCTTTGTCCACGACGGACGGACTAACACTGGGTTTAAACAACTCCACGGTTAAAAATTCTTTCGATCCATTACTTTTGTCTTCCGGATCGGCATGGAAGACAATGCTGCTTGCGACCGTTCCGGCAGCGATGGAACAATTGACCACGTTATTTGTCGCTGCCCTCGCCGCAGCGCGCACAGACAGCCTCTAGCTGCTGTGTTGTCCCGCATTGACGACTGACCCTTGTCATCAGAACAGTCAGTGCTCAAATGTCGACGCGAACTATCTGCGCACAGAAAATCAGTCAAGGCCTTATTGAACTTTTTATGTGGCAGTAGCCTATTGAATAGGCCATTGCACTCTCGCTACTTTTTCTTTCTTTGTTTTTTCTCGCGTCCTGTCTTCTCTTCGCTTTCCATTCCCATCTTTCTTTCCTTCTCCCCCTCCCCTTAGTGCAGGGTAGCAAACCGGATGCTACAATTCTGGTTTACCTACCTGCCTTTCTCTCATTTTGTTCTCTCTCTCTGATCCATTACTTATAACTGCAGCCCTCATTCCAGCATAACGCAGATCAAGCATGGCATATCACTTTTGCGATAAAGTATCCGTCGTTCTGTCCCTCTTTGATCCTGATTTCATAAATATCCCTGCAACTTCGGGCCATCTCCCTTACTGTTGGAAGTGCCTCTACGCATTTCCCGTCGCTTACATAAGCGATACAGCGATAAACGCAAATATGGACGAACAAACGCATTCAGCTAATCCCCAGTACTTCCCCGAATCATTGATCTATGGAATGATTTTTCCGACAATATCGCATCTATCAGCAACCATCAATCAATCTTGATCAGTTGTGAAAACATTTTGTAAAATATTATGTCGTCATCAATATTTTCTGATTCACAAAGTCTTCGTGCATTCTATTTTTTTTTTGTGAGTGTGTGTGATTTTCGGCTACTCTTTTCCCGTTGAAAAAGAAGTGCTGTTTTTCTGTTTCAAAATGTTTTGCACTGTATCATTTTCTGGTCTTTTGCCCTGTTTAATAATTTTTCATTAGCTGCACTGTAAATTTATTTTTTTTCATTTATTTCCCTGCAATTGCTTATGTATTTTGCCTTACATTTGCTTTGTACTATTCCCCGTTACTCAATGTCCTCTATAGTCCTGTAATGTGCCATAAATAAATAAATAAATAAATAAATAAATAAATAAATAAATAAATAAATAAATAAATAAATAAATGCACTTCTCGCCACACTCGGCACCCCTGTTTTTTACTGATGAATAAACTTAGTGTACTACGCTCTGCCATCAATATGCCTACACGCATATTGCTCGCCTCTGCTGAATTGAGCCTCCAGCAAGCCATACATTGAAACAGTGCTGAAACACATAATGACTTGCACGCTGGCACTGCGCCTTTGCTTCGGGCTTGTGTGTGTCGCTATGGGAATATCAGATTCAGAGTAGATCAGACGTGTGAGAACAAACGTTAAAATGCCAGAGGCGGCCTAAAATACAGGTTGATTAGGACGGAATTTAAGAGAGAAATTTAATGAATCGGGGAATTTTGTGATTACAGGAAGACACATCAATTGCATTACACTGCGTGCAAACGCAAGACGTGTGTAAAAATTGTTTGATCCGTCTGTACAAATCGGTACCGCTGTAATTCCTCAGTAACGTTGAATCACTAAAATATTCAGCTACATATTTTTTTTAATGTAACCGAATATTTGAACTGTTATGATCGATGCTAATGGCGATTCATTCCTTTTATTCTCCTCATCACCACAAAAAAAGATTATCTGAAATGATAGCAGAGGTAATGCTCGGCCTGGGTTGGTGCAGCTCATTGCGACTTTATTGAAATTGTCGACAAAACTTAGTCAATAATCTGCTTAATACTTATATTCGTCACGCATGTCAAGGCTGTGCACGTCATTTCAGTGTGTGTGTTCACTGTACATAGAAGACATACGGGTTATTCACACTTTGCCCAATTTCTTTATATTCCTCAGACGCAAGAAAGAACGGAAAGAGTCTCCAATACCATGCAAACATTCCATGTACGTATATAGCAGCTTTTGTTCTAAATATATCTGAAGTATCTGCCTGGCCTGTGATGCTCTGTGGCACGTAAAATATGCCACGAAAAAAAATTTATCGGCAGAAACGGAAGTGTGGGCGCGAAAAGGAATAAGGTGCACGACAGTCGACGTTAAAACTTATCGTCCTGGAAACAGAACAAGATGAACACAAAAAAAAAAAAATATCCAGTCTGTCATAGAGTTACTGAATATGCTACCTTTAAAGGGGACACTAAAGGGCAAAACGATTTTTCGCGTATTAGCCAAGCACAATTTCACAATTCCCGAAAACACCACTCTTACAGCGACACGACGCTTTGGTAAGCGAGAAAACACGTGAAAATAAAATGCGGGTGGAGACGCCATCTTGAGATTCCCGCACGAAACACTGTGACGTCATAGATTCTGAAGGCGTCTACTGAGTCCTACGTAGCTTCTAATCGATAAAAATGAGGTGCATTGTCATCTGTGGGTGCCATAGACCTAGCATACGAAGTTTGCAAAAATTTCATCGAGCCGATGTCGCGACAATACGAAAAATACATTTGGAATTCCTGAAGTCACGCGCGCAAATATAAGCGCCAAATTTAAAAATAAAACTTCAACCTTGATTTTCTCCGCTAATAATGAACTTATGATAGTGAAACATATGGCATTAGAGTTCTCAGAGTGCAGGTTGTCAATCTAAACCAAGTCATTGTTTCGCTTTAGTGTCCCTTTAAGTAGGAGAGTTGCCCATCTGTTTTTCAAACGCCGCTAGCAACCATGCACTGCGGAGAAGCTGACGCACAGGCCAATTATTTAACTACCCCGGCGCCACTGCAGTGAACCGGTTTAACAAGAAGGGCTCCATCGGCACAGCCACTATCCCCTTAATAAGCGTGACCTCCCAAAAATTCCACTGTCGAGGCTGTGGAGTCAGCCTTCAGAGGTTTTTAGCTTGTCCGGCACACCACTGTCTGCAAAATGCATGCGCGCACCCGGAAAACATGGCCGCCCTTTTGCCTCCACCTCGAATCTATCAAGTCACCGTCGTGCGCTCTGTAGCTCGTTAACTACATACTGACGTTTTCATTTGCTTTAGATTCATCTCCTTAAGTTTCGACAACAAAATATTTGTGTCGATTCGGCACCGTTTTTTCGAAAAACACTCAAATAATCGATACTGTAGGCTTAGCGATGGGCGCTCCCGGAATCTCGGAGGGCATAGATCACGTGTTTGTTAGTTGTTTTTTATTCTCCAGAGCTGGCGCCACTTGACGTGGCGGCAGCGGCGGCCCATGCTTTCCGGTGCTACGCTACGCCTTTACGTTACCGGAATACCGGACAGACTAAGAAACGCTTTTGTACTTCCGCTGTACAGTCCCAAAAGCAGGTGTTTCTTCTTTCATGGCCGGTCATTGACACGCCAGGCACGTATCAGGGATCGGCAAAACGCTCCGTCGATCGACGACACGCTTAAAGGAGTACTGACACAAAATTTCGCGGCCGAGACAGCCTGCGGGTTCGATTCCCGTGAACATGTGTATATCACCTGCAAAATATCAACAGCGAATATAGCTTGGAAGGTATTTTAAATTAATTTTGAAGTTTGCGTGAGCGATCGACACCCTCGCGCTAGTAACACCATCACAGGTGACCCTTGGTGACCCCCCCTACTTCCCTCACGTGACCACGCTGCAACAAGTTATGATAACATCATAGCCGCCCTTTTTCTTTTGTCGCGTTTGTTCCAGCAGTCTATACTTCTCGGCGGCTGGTCGCGAGTCCGTGGCCGCGGCGCACGCGTTGAAAATTTTGTGTTTGGTGACACTGCTGTCCCGTTTCCTATTCGAAAGGACTTCTTGATGCGGACCGTGCGGAAGTGCGTCACAGTTCTGTGTGCTGACGTGATCGAGAGCTGCGCACGCGAGGTGGTGATAGTTGCACCCGGCGGCTTGTCGTTTTTCGAGCTCTCTCAGACCGAAACTGAAACTGATCGGTAATGAGGAGCCTGCAATTAAATATCTGTCGCGCGCTGTAGCAAACGAGGTGCCGTGTTATGACTAACAGGCCCCCAGCAACACATTGCAGCAAAAAAACGCGAGGCCGAAGTTTTTGTGTCAGTACCCCTTTAAGCATGTCGCCTGCATGCGGCTTCGTCGCATGCCTATGGTTGCTAGCCGGTCCTATGCGCAACTCTGCTCCCGTAGGAAGCATATACAGTAATTATATTCTGTCATATACACTGAGTAGATGTTTTAACAGCTCCATCTTCGCTCTATCGCTCGCAGAATCTCGCGATGCCTAGCAACCACTTCTCACAGCTGCGCCTGCCTTCGCCGAGTGCGCGCCTAGCAGCACCTTAGAGGAGAGAAATGCAGTGGAGAGGAGGAGGAAAAATAAAATAAAATAATATAAAATTTCTTGGTGAGGCGGCACTCGAACCCGGGTAGCAACGCTCCGAAGGCGAACGTGGTAACCACTCGGTTATCTACGAACGCTTGCAGAACACACATTTATGGGAGCCATATGATTGCGTTGCTATGGGTGACAGAACGACAAAGGGACAGAGAAAAAGAGATAGGATGACAACAAAAAAGACCGAAAGAAAGAGGCACGGAGAGAGAGCAAGAAAGAGTGAAAAAAAGACACAAAGGCAGGAACCGTAGAGGAAGAGAGAAAGAAACATACAAAGACCTAGAGAGAATGAAAGTATAGCATAGCCATGTATAGTATAATATGGCAAGAGGGTTGGAAGGGGAAGCGGTGGTTAGGAGGGGGGAAATGCGTAGGGGAGAGGGTAAAACACAGCGTAGCCATGTAGCTACAATATAACAAGGAGGTGGCAAAGGGAAGGTGAGTGAGAGGAGGCGTGATGTGAGGTTGAGGAGAAGGAAAAGGAGGAGGAGAAGGCAACAAGCTCCGATATTTCCAGTTTTCGCACCACTAGTGCAAAACTGCCCCCAATTTCTTCGAAATGTGGGTGCATATTTCTCAAGCTACGAGCACTATCGCCACGTAGAGAATCATATTAAGCGTTGTTAAGCACTGGTTCTACTATTTGTTACAGTGCGCTATTGAAATGCTTCACGTCACTTTGAATATGGCACAACATTTCCTTTTTTTCAGCCAATGCAAAAGTGAAACGGAGGCGTTCCCCAAGCAAGTTCGTCGTGGAGCTTTGGCTTTTGGTTTCAAAAGAATATAGGGCAGCATTTAACAACTGCGACGAATTTCTCATCTACCTCGCTACTACCGTAAACGCGGTGAGTTGACGGCGACTTTGGGTGACACAGCGCAACTCTAGTCCGGAGAAACAACGCTTAACCGCGATATGCCTGGAAATACTTCTCATTTAATCTACTGCTTCTGTAGTCACTTTACGAGTGTGCTATATGTAGTCGCCACACCTCTAGATCGCGTCGTATTAAGAATAGAACACCATGTCTTAGTCAGCGCACTGCAGCGCTACAGAAGCATTTCTTTCATATTTCCCCTCAATGGCGACAGCCCTCAAAATCCTTTCTGTTCGTATGAGCACTCCCAATATTCTTTCTGTGACAAACATGGCTAGTCTAATAACCAAATTCAACGAGGAGGGGCCAATTCTCCGGGTTCGCGCATGATTTTATCGTATGCAATAAGCTGAACCAACTATTTTCATCCTTACTTGACCTGTTTATATCTTCTTTTCAATAATTTGCGATAAGGCGTCTTGTCCTTTTTATGTATGCATGTTCTTATGGTCTCTCGACGTTATTTAGCAGTTACAGGAAGCCCATAAGCAACTCTGTGCGATGAGCACTGTTACAACAACACTACAGTAATATTAACAAACCTCATGCCACACGCTGCTCCCAGGGGTGTCTATACTAAAAATAAAAAAATTAAATAATGGGTTTATGCGTGTCAGAACCGCGACATGGTAAGGAGCATTCCATTGTTGAACGAGTACCTTATTTTAGGTACAACGGCATCTTCTTTTTGCCCGATGGTCACGGTCTCGAATACCGGCGGCATGTCGGAGGAGTCAAATGCCTTAACAGTTATCTTGCACATAGACATCCACGCGTGCTGGATTGATAGGTTCGCCTATTGCCTGGGCATGCGTAGACAAGTTTTCGTGCCTTCTTTCTTTTCCGCTGTAGTGAACCTTTGCAGTTTTTAGGTGGCGTATGCGGTGTCCTGACTTCCTTCTTGGGTCCTTGTTTCAGCTGTCTTTTAGAATAAATACCTATCAACTGCTTAGCTCTCTGTTATTGTAAAGCTTCATAATTATTATATCACACGAAAACCGTAGCCTATGTGTTATGCTATTTCTTTGCTCAGATCATCCCAAGGTAAGTGGGTATGGCCTTCTTGGTGTCAAGAGCCGGCGTTTCTGAAGTTAAAAAAAGTCACAGTTTCACCGCTAGGGTGAAGCAATGAATGCGATAGCAAAAAATTGTAATGTTATACGAACTGAGGCTGGCAGCTAACTCTTTTTGGATCCGATCTCACGCAACTCTAGAAAACGCTTGTTCAAGAGAATTCTCTTCGCGTTGAGAGCGCACCACGTAGAAGGGTACACCGGCCCCCCCGCTGTCGGCCGCCGAGAAGGGGAGATAACGCGCGCGCCCGCGCTCGTAAAATCGAAGGTCGCCCCCCCGCTGTCGGCCGCCGAGAAGGGGAGATAACGCGCGCGCCCGCGCTCGTAAAATCGAAGGTCGCTCGAGGGACCTCCCCCCCCCCCCCCCTCGCGTCTTTTCACGCTCACGAACGACGGGCGGGGCCGGTTATATATGTACATATACATATACGGCAAATGACGGCGGACGACAACGCCGGCGGCCAACGGCGGCGGCGACGCCGACGGCGAAAACCAGCCGCGAGGGTCCATATAATTGCTATCGCAATAAAATAAACCGCCAGGCCTGCGCGGAACTCGCAGCACAGTCACAGCGAAAGCTGGAAGAGCGGCCTTTCTAGAGCCTTTTTTAAACACTCTTGGTACAACTACTACAAGCGCACTTGCATGGTACCCACTACGCCGTAAATCGTCATAATTTTTGTGTAGTGGGGAAGCGTCTACTATGCCATTATTCGTCATTCTTCAGAAAAGCGCGGTACCCGCTACACTCTTGTAACGCATTCTGTGCACTTTGTTGATGCTGTGGCTGACGACGATGGAGAATTTTGCCTGAGGCTTTTGTAATGGGTTGGAGCATTGAACGACCCACTCGTTATGTGATTCGATTTGTGTGACGCCTGGTTCTTACTTTACTGTTCTAAAACGTTTAACAACACACGATAACGCGATTCCTTACCCGACATGAAGCCTGCATAGGGTGAGTTTGCACCGCAGCTTCAAGCAGCGGCGTAGCTCAGTGGCCATTATAATTCCTTTATACATATAAGTGGCTCAAGTTTCCCATGGCTATGTAAACTACACTGCTTCTTACCTCTGTCCCCGCTGTTTATGCACTGTAATATTACTGTATGATGTGCAAGTGAAAGTAATAAAGAAAAAATGTGGTTGATCCCTCTGATATAGGAATCGGTATGGCACACGAAAGTGAAACGTGTCTTCACAGAAGTAGTCCAATGTTTATTCCACATTGATGTATAATGTCTACTTGTGTTCAGTGGCTACAGCACCCTTAGATGTTTATGTACCAATGTTGATACCTGGTGGCACATCTCCACCACGACAACCAACGAATCACTACCAGGATACACTTTACGGAGACACTACATTGCACGCGCAAATCACACTTGGACCGCAGGCGTTCGCTAACCGTGCAAGCGAAACCGAATGGGTTTTCACTCAATCGTTTTTCAACTGACGGTTCGCTGCAGCAAAGGAGCGTGATTTGCGGGTCGGCGACCATCCTGTGGATGTGCTTGGCATGCCGCGTCGCACTGGCGAGCAGCGTCCAGCTGATAGGTCACTTCGGCGAAGATACGACCATTTCAGTCCTGCATCGGCGTCTGTATGGCAGACAGTTGGGTCACGATGCGCTCAACTTCGCAAGCGCGAAAGACAGAGTTCTCAGCTTGAGCCGTGAACGCGCGAAGGCCTCCCGCTTTCCCATGGCGTGTCCATCGCTGCACCAAACCAACGCCTGCCAAACTCACTTGCGCGACAGTCGCCCGTCAACGCCGTTGTCTTTCGGCGGCGCTTAATGCAGCAGTTCTCGTAGTCCGGTATCATCGCACTCGTATCAGTAAACGGCGGAGATACGCCATTGTTGCATATGAGAGCTGCACTACGCTGCGCACGCCAGCACAACGCGAAAGACGAAGCACGTAACTCGCACCAATATAACGCGAAGGACGAAGCACGTAACTGCATTGTCACCGAGTCAAATCAGAGCGTAGAGCACGTCGCAATCAAAGCTTCCGTTTGTGGTCAGCGAAATTAGCTCCAGAAACTTTGTCGGAGGTGATTGCGGAGGCAACGCTACACTTTGTTTCAAGTCGGGCCAACGCCACCTAGGCGGCGTTGGTAGGCCGCTCTGATGCCAGCGTCTGTTCGAATTCTGGCATCGAGGCGCCGTAGTGCTGAGGCTACCGCAGCGTTCTCTGTCGGTGTTAGTTGGTGTCATAATGCAGTACTTCTCTTCTCCCCTCTTAGGCGGCGGCACGGCACCGAGAAACGAAGAGCGCCGGTACAGAGCGAAGGAGTGTGAGATATATAAGGCGCGTCTGAAGCATTCTTCGCGAATGCGCCGATGGCTCAGTCGGTTAAGCGCCCGCTTTCTATCGCCGTGGAACGAGAGGTCGTGGGTTCGGATTCCCGGGACTTTCCAATTTCGCGGAACTTTTTCTTCTGGCTTCTTTCTTTGTATTGTGTTCGTGTACCCTTTAACAACGTCATATCCGTGACGGAAATGCGTCAGTGAAGTCTTGGTGGACCCCGGCATAAAACACTTTCGTGTTAAAAAAAGCGGCGTAGCTCAGTGGTAGAGTGCTGGGCTGCCACGCAGAAGACCCGGGTTCGATTCCCATTCGGTCATAGGTGTTTTTTATTTATTTAGTTTTTTTCTTATTTCGTGCGATATTGGTTACGGACACCGGCGGCGGCGGCGGCGGCGGCGGCGGACAACTACGGCGCAGAAACGACCCTTGTTGTGATCTCATAACAGCTTTCAATGTAAAACTTATTTCCTGTATGCAATAAAACGATACTGCTCTCAACCTTGACATGACGCTCCGAAATATTTTCGTGAGTTTTAATATAAAAACTGAACAAACGTATACGCATGTTTTCAAGGTAAATTGCTTTTCAATGTTTCATTACATTTTCATCTCTCCTTAATACCAGTACGTGCACATTTACCAGCACCAGACGTAAACGTTCTATCACATCACATTTTATCATAAGCTGCAACTTCGTTAAAAAATGTACATGTTTAGCAAATCACCCCTACCGATTTCATTGGCTAAGAGTAATATTTTTTTATCTTAGGTTGCCCTCAGATTCATAAACATGACGAATCCAAAGATACGCTTTCAGCTTAACGGCGTTACAATTGATTACGTAAGTAACCCTTCATTGGATAGTATAAAATTATACCCACGTCATTCTTCATAATTCCTTGGGAATGTGCCGTGTGTTCACATTTCTTATAATACATTAGTTGAGGAGGGCAATTTCTCGAGGGAGTAGATTCGAAAGAACATGTTTTTCATGAAACCAAGCGTTTCCTAAAGTCTGCTTTTTTCACCTAGAGAGGAATATACGAACGTTCGTTAATAGACGCCCTTTTCTTTAATTTTAGAATGACACCCTTACCAAGGATGAAGTTTGTTCCGTGCACAACGAAGGACTATGGCGACGCATAAGTCAAGCCACTTGCGGCGTAGACGCCGAGGACACGTTGAACAAGACTAGATTTTTAGTAGGTGCGAGTATGGAAGCCGATCTTTTTTACCTCCTCACAAGGTAAGCTTCACTGCACACAATAGTCTCACTTACACTTCCACGAAATACTTCCACGAAATACCACCAGCGATCGTACCGTGTCTGTGCTTCCCTAGACGCCAATAACACCTCTTAACGTGATAGCGTTGAAGGGCTCGTTTCGCAAGAATTCCTGGTGTTGGCGTCGACGTCGTTGATTGTGAGTGAAAAAGCAGCGTGGTCCGTGAGCGAAAATTTGAGGTAGATGCAAGTAAAGAAATAAAAATTCGGCAGATCCAAGTCATTCTTGGAGTCGATGTCATGCGAAGCAGTAGGCAAGTAGCGGCCTCTACCGCATTTTTTTAAAAATTGATTTAGTCAAGCATTGCGAGTTCGAGCGACCACTTTGTTCATTTTGAATAGTTATAAGTGCATGGCGAAACAGGCCTGTAGCAAGAAATTTTTTCCTGACAGTTTTCCCTAGACAGTGACAGCAGGCTCCCGACAGCTCGTCAGGGAGCCTGCCACGGCGAGCTTTGGGCCGGGCGGAGCCTACGCGCCGCGACATCACTACAAGCGCCTCAGTATGTCGACGGCGCCTACCATTGTTTACAAAACAAGAAGTAGGTCTACAGAGAGTCAAACTTAGACAGATTTGTTGGTTGTTCTTGTAGAGGTTCTGCACTTTTTCATGTTTTGGTATGGGATAAATGAGAGAGAGCTGAAGGGCCTCCGGTGCAGTGCCTCAAGCCGAGAGGTCGTTCATTACCGCGTTAATTACCGTTAATTACTTTGGAGAAGGAGGTCAGCTTCCTGACCTCCTTCTCCTAAGTTAAGGTGTGCTCACACTGTTATCCGGTCGTGGCCTGGAGCTGATCGAGGACGGCTTTGTTTGATAGCTGCTAGTATTTCTTCCATTCTAAGTGGGCGATCAAGATCTGGGTCATGTTGCCTTATGGCGCAGGCGTTCAGAGTTGCAGGTGGAGTGAGCGAAGCGCGAGGAAAGAAACTCGTGATAATGCCCACTCTTACCGCTCCGGGATCTGCTAACAGGAAGAACTCGTTCAGAGATGAGTTACCCTTTCATATCCCTCTGAGACTGCGATAAAAGCTCCAGAGACTCTGGAGTCCCGGTACATGGCCAAGGCGCTCACGATAGGGGTGCTAGTCTGGAAGGAAGTGCGAAGTTGAGCAGCCTTCTTTGTTTCTCTTTCATTTTCTTCCTTCCCTCCTCTCTTTTCTGTTTTTTCTGTCTTTTTTTTCTGCATTTATTTCTATTCATTTCTCCATCTCTCTGCACCTATATCTTTCTCTTTGAAACTCTTTCTAATTTGCTTCCTATTTTTTTTCCTTGCTTGCTCTTTCTATTTCTCTCTTGCTTCCTCTTCGATTTTTTATACGCGATTTTGTCTGCGTTACGCCAAGCGACGAAAGCATACGACAGCACAGGCCCCTAAGGTGCTCCGCACTTATCATCATCAACGCACTCAAAGAACAAGAGGAACAAGACTTCTTTGCGCGAGCACGCGCTCCATATTCTACAAATGGCTATGCTATTCGTGTTTTTGTCTGCGTTACGCCAAGTTACGACAGCGTACGATGACAGCATACGACAACATACGACAACCCGGGCCCCTAAAGTGCTCCGCACTTAAAATTAACTCCACCATAGTCAGACGAAGCTAATCTACCTTCAGTGCTTTCAACACAGCCAATGCATGAGTGAATCAACTGAAATAAATAAACCGATAAATAAACCGATAAATAAATAAATAAATAAATAAATAAATAAATAAATAAATAAATAAATAAATAAATAAATAAATAGCGACTATTATGTGCAGGTAGTGGTAAATATAAAAAATAAATTCAGAACGCAAAAATAATCAATTAAAATTTATTGCGACAACTCATGCCCTCTTGAAAACTTTGGCGCTGGACAACAGCAAGTGTCCACTAAGCTGTAAATACTTTTCCTTATTACTTCATGTTGTATCGCACTTATCCCTCTTCAACATCGCCAACTCACAGCAAATTCTCTTTGCTATCATTGTCACGAAGTCTTCGACGCGAGATTTCCCGCTTACATTCTGATATACGTCAAAACACTAAATTATGTGGCACATATATTTTTCGCTAAATAATAACTCCGACATTAAATATTTTTCTAGCAAGGATCTGGTCTACAATTTTAGGAGAGATAACATCACTATTCTGAGCGACGTTCTAGGTAAGTCAATTTTGGTTTCTTCTCGAGAAGTCTTATGTGCGCTTATAATATGGCATAATCTTAAAGAAGGCTTAATTCTTTGAACACTGAAAATTTTTTCTGGCACCTGCACATTGTAATTCCAGTAACCTGGTCCATATAATTGTTCGTCAAGCGTAAGTTGTAATTTTAAATGCCGCAAGCTTCATCTCCCAAGATAAACTATCCCGCTGCAGTAAATGTTTTACGTCAATATTTATTTTCGCAAAATTTCCCGGTGCGTAGACCGTCATTAAGGCTTGTTAAACTAAACTCGAAATTCGACCTTATGATAGTTGGGGTGCTATGAAATTTGTTCAAAAATGTTCTGCATATTTTTCGCGAGAATATTGCCCTGGAACGCTAGTACTTCACAGAAATTATTGGGTTGGCACATTTGAGGAAACTTGCTACTTCTAGTATTCCTACCAAAGCGACATAAGTTCTTCATGAGCTTCGAATTTGGTGCTCTAAATTGTGTCATTGAACGGGCAATTCAAACGCTATTTATTGTTTTATTTTTCTACTCCACGCTATGTGCTTCCATTCATAAATTGAAAAAAAAATTAGTAAGCAGGGGTTGTGTGCTCGAGACGACGTTTCGAAAAGTGAACTTGTCTTCTTCAAGGCTATAGAACTAGCCTTGAAGAAAAGTCCACTTCTCGAAACTTCGGCTCGAGCACAAAACCCCTGTTTATGGATTTTTTCGTCGCAAGCTTCCATCTTCCCTTTCTGCAGTTATTTTTTTTTTATTTCCATTCATAAAAAAAATTCAGCTTTTCTCAGATTTGCGCAGAAAAAAAAAGCAGACTACTCCCTAGACATGTTTTGTTAAAGTTATATATCATAGCAAAAAAAAAAATAAACTTATACGCCCATCGCTACTCGGCAGTCGTTACTATGCGTGGTCGTACCATAGCTTCTGCATAACTTCTAATCGGTAGTGCCTGGCTTTAGTCATTTCTTTCTTCAATGTGGACGAATTTGTACCCTTTACGGCTATGCTTCGCTGCAACACCAAATGTGCGAAAGCCAGCTTAAAAAAAGGTCACAGTTTCACCGCAAGGGTGAAGCAATGAATGCGATAGCAACAAATTGTAATGTTATACGAAGTGAGGCTGACAGCTAACTCTTTTGGATCCGATCTCACGCAACTATAGAAAACGCTCGTTTAAGAGAATACGGCCGCTCCAGGGACACTCTGCTCACCACATTTTCTACGCGTTGAGAGCGCAGCACGTAGAAGGGTATACCGGCCCCCCGCTGTCGGCCGCCGAGAAGGGGAGATAACGCGCGCGCCCGCGACGACCGCGCTCGTAAAATCGAAGGTTGCTCGAGGGACCCCCCCCCCCCCCCACTCCTCGCGTTTTTTCACGCTCACGAACGACGGGCGGGGCCGGTTGAACAGTTGGGGGGGATCTTATCGCATGCGCCTCGGAGCGACGCAGACGGGCTGGCTGATTTGATCTCGGCTTCAGCCGCGTTCATCGCTCCCGCTCGCCCGTTATTACCCGCTCGTGGAAAGTACGATGCGCAGGGGGCTCTTATCAATTTGGACTTCATACGCGACATGACGGCGACGGCAACGGCGACGGCAAAACCCCGTCGAGACTGTCCGTATAATTGCTATCGCAATGAAAGATCAAGCTTGCATAAATCTATTGCTGTGAAGACATTTTTCAAGGGGCAATACAAAAGTCTGTAGCGCCGCCGCCAGAGCTCCTCGCTGCATCCTAGTTACTGGGCGTTCGCGCCGAGAGAGCGAACAGCTTCTACGTGTTGTCGTGAGGCCCAACCTGTTGTCTCCCTTGTCGCGGTATTTAGCCGAAGCCTGTAGTCTTCTGGTCGTCCTTATCTACAACAAGACATGCAAAATACTGGTCCCTTATGCATTGCCTTAATACGACTCGAAGGCGAAATCCATCTTCTTTTTCTTCTGAATTGGTGTATTGATACTGCTCCAGCACCCTTCGAAAGCTTTCTTTACCTAACGTGGTTTTGCACTGCCTCCAAGATCGGCGGCACCTCACCTCGTTTTGTATTGCCTCCGTGATCGGACCACCTTTGACCAAGCTAATATACCGCGTGATGACGACATCATGTGACGTCACTGTGACGTCATGATGACCTCACACGTTCTGCCAATTTGTGACGTCATCGTGACGTCATAACTTCGTATTTTTCGCATCACTCGTTCCCGACGCCGCGGAATGCGGATGGCGGTGGTCAAATTTCGTGTTTGGTGAGGGAATTAAGGTTTTCGCCTTAATAAAGCTAACTTTCTGCGACCCAATCGTACAGTCCTTTCCCAAAACAAGCCAAACCGAGCTTAATTTAACCGTGTTCAACCACGGCAGTTTTGTTGTTGTTGATGTTGGACTTAAACACGTCCCCAATTGTTTTGAGAGTATAATACATTTTGCCATAGATTGTAACAAATTGCAGGAGGAATGAGAGAATGGCCGCGATAACGCTGAGTCTACTACTATCGCACGTTCGTCAGCATTCTGTGCCGCACGCCTTTGTAAATGTCAGCTCTTGTGTCACCGCGATCAGCTCACCCCAATCGCCCATGCTCTCTGACAGGTGCTTTCTGTGTCTCCCTTGTGCCACCCGACTGACAGCTGAACACTCCCGAGCAGACACGTGCATGGCGTGCTGTGATCCCATTAAGGGTGCTTGCTTTGAGCGCGCGCAACATATTTTAGTTCATCTATGCACAAAAATTATCATAATCATCATCATCGTTTGTCTGACTTTTTGTACGTATACCATAAGGGACGCAGACGTTAAGTTGGTTGTTCCTTTTATACCTCCAGGCATTGCTTATATGAGTGGTGTCTGCACTTCCTTGAAGGCTGGCGTTGGCGAAGACCAACCAAGAACATACAGTGGAGTCACAACTATGGCTCACGAGATTTCGCACCTGTAAGTTGCCTTTCAGCGTAACTACAGATTATAACGAACACAACACTAATTACCATGGTAGCTTGGAGTCCAAGGTGTACCGCTACTGAGCTTAAGGGTGCTGTCTCAATCCCCGGCAACATCAGCCGCATTTTCATAAAGGCAGAAGGCGAAAACGCCCGCGTGCTTTGATTCAAGTGCTCATTAAGCAAACCCTCGGGGATCAAAAATAATCCCCAGTTACGTGGCATGTCTCGTATTCATAGCGTAGTTATGCAACTTCAATGATCCCATTCTTATTAAACTAAGGAGCTACAAGTGCTAATAAAGAGGAAGAGCTGTATAATATCTTCACAAAGTAAACGTCTTGTACACGCTCTGGCATTTTCATTGCACCTTTGCCTTTAGACATTCCTGCAATAAGCTTGCATTATCACAAAATAGTACTTCCTTGTTAGAAAACAGCAAATTTGTTCACAAATAACGTATCTCAATTGCTATGCTTCAACAGAAAAACCTGTACCGTTTGCATCAAAATTTACAATTGGTGAATTAAAGTGCTAGTACAAAATCACGCTAAAGTTCACCTTTACGAACGTCGTACTAAATAAATGTTCGTTCTGCTCCTCCCGTTTCTTGATTCTAATCCCTGTTCAACTCACTTCGTGCTGATATATTGGTGGCATGCCAAAACACAAATTTTCGTCATGATGCAGCCTTACTGCATCATGACGTATTTTATCATTACTATTAACCTAAAGGTCGTAAGCAAGCCTTGGTTTTAAGTCGAGAACGCCCGTCGGATATACCTGTTTGGCTGCACACAGACTAAGAAAAAGTTTTTTCCACATTGGGGCACACAAACTGACGATATTCAAAACACCAGTACTCTGGTTTGTAAACTGGTCTGAAGAGGGCCTTTAAGAAATTACATAGCGCTATATAAGATGTTCCGGTTATGTTCTTACTTCTGTGCATGGATTTTGCTAAAACTATTCATTGAGAGAGAAAATACTAGTGTATCATTTTTACTTCAAGCTATCATGACTTCAACAGTTGATGAGAACTAAGCAAAAAAAAAAGAATGACTGATCCCTATGTCTTAGGAATCGGTATAACATTAAAGATAAACGTGTCTTCAAAGAGGCATTCGAGGGTTTATGGTGCATTGGTCCATGATTGCTTGTACAATGTCTCTTGATGTTTGGCAGCTACAGCAACATTTGACGTGAAAGCACCCATGACGCCTAGAGTGGTACATCTCCATCCTGACAGCTAACGCCCATGATCATGATTTAACCGTTGTGGTAGCTGAAGTTCTTAACATAACCTGGATACAGCATATCGTGAACCCCGCGCAAAGATGACATCAACAAGCTCATAAAAATGAATGCGATAGCAGCAAAATGGAAAGTCAAGCAAAGAACGGCAAGCAGCTCGAAACTTGCAACGCGCTGCTCAAGCAGAAAGGAAGCACGAAAAGAACACACACACGACAAGCGCGAACTAACAACTGTAACAGCTCGACAAAGCGCGCTGCTCAAACACAAAGAGGGACGCACAAAACAAACGCACAAGTACACGCACGACGAGTATGAACTAAAAACTGTCACAGGTGTTGCTTGTTTGTGTTTAAGCAACGCGCTGCTTTCGGAAACGCGGCTGCTGCATAGAGCGAAGTGACGTTCATGCGCTCTGTAACTTCAACGCAAACTTCTCGATGAACCCCTTTTTTTCACGGGATAAGCGCGCGCGCACGGGCGACCACGCCCTGCAGGGCAAAGTATAGGTGGCAGAGGTAGAGGTAGCGAACAAAAGTGAGATGAGCCATGAATGAGACAACACTCGCCCAATTAGCCCGTGCCCACGAATGCTGGTACTATAGAAGTAACTGCAGTAGATAGGCTCGTGACTTAGTGAGACGCCTTGCTAGATTGCATCGCTTAAACGACCGTCCTGTATTTTGTTTTCGTCAAAACTCGGACAACACGCTGTCTTACTCCGGTACGTTAAGGCGGTTAAAGAGCCCCATTGAACGCATTGTGTTCAAAAAGGGTGTTAAGTATAGGGATGTACAGAGAACGATTAGATGGTGGTACGTGCTGGCGGAGCTGTCAGGCGTAGGGCCCTGAAATATAATCAGCGTAATACGACATTATTGCAAGAATCATTTACCAGGTGTAGATTTCCATTAGCATGTTCATGATGCCAGTGGGTGCCGTCAGGTGGACCACATCTGCCTTTTGCACTTGTATACGAGACGTTGTCTTAAAGAAATAGCTGACTTACTGACCGACCGACCGACCGACCGACCGACCGACCGACCGACCGACCGACCGACCGACCGACCGACCCACTCACTGAATAAACGACAATCGTGATAATAACGTAGCCGCCATGTACGACGACATCCTACTTTCAGTGCGCTGCTTGGATATAAGTAATATGATTGGTCAGACTCGCAACCTACTTTTTCAGACTGGGTTCGTTGCATGACGGACAAGCTCCACCGCCTAACATGGAAGGGCATCCTGGAGGGGCCAACTGTCCTCCTAGGGACGGATACCTGATGGGTGACTCTATGTTCACACACAACGAATACAGACTTTCTAGCTGCACCAAAGAACAAATTCAGTACAACTTCAGGTGCGTAAAGACCCTACTTACTATATACTAGAATAGCTCCTTCAACAAGTGAAAAATTAGCGACAGTTACGATATTCCTAATGCAAAACATTAGCGCATCTGCACGCCAGTTTGCATTTCGCAGTATAATCAGGCAAGGAATTTGAGAGTACCTGTATTTCTGTACAGTTAGAAATACGTGTTAATGTACACTTAGAATTACTACTTCAAAATGTTGCGACAGCGTCTAAGAGTGGCGCTGCGCGACGCAGTCATGTCATGCCATATCACGTCTGCATTTGAGCAGCGAGACATGTTCATGCGGGAAGCCCAATGCATTCACGCGTTGGAGGCGAACACATCGAACTGTGCGCTCCGCATTCGTGAACATGAGCGCGTCAAAACAAAAATTCGGAAGATCCCAAAAAATCTTCCAAAAAGCTTTGCGGAATCTGCCCAGAAATTCGGCAGATCCCACGCCGAGTGCTTGCCTCGGTACCTGCGGAAACGATGGGCTGTGCAAGGATGCAGTAGCAACAAACGTATGCCTGGCGACCCATGTCTTCTAGATAAAAAAATGCCCCCCACCTCCCCGAAAGGAATCGTGAGGAAATGCGAATGCATTTCTTGCGCCGACACCAACTTCTGCCATCGCCTTGAGAGGCGCCCAGCCAACGAACGGTCGAGCGGACGGGAGAGTGGGGCGCAGGGAGGAGAGAGAGCGAATGGCGAGAGAAGGAGCGGCGAAGCACTGCACCTACCCTCTCCTACACTCTCTCGCACCACATGCTCCGGTTGCTAGGGGACGAGGATAAGCGCGCGCGCCCGCAGCTGTTGCTATGGGAGAGGGAGTGAGAGCGAAGAGATAACACCTGCCGGCGCGCGGCCGCCGCCGCGGACAACGCCGACGCCGGATGCCTGACATAGCCCGACTAAGAAATGCATTCGCATTTAAAACAAGGGCAACGGTTCGGAGTATGGTGCTCACTGGGCTGTCATGCATCAGTATTCCTGCGGCCCGGTTTCCTTTTTCATCACGCAGCGCCTACTATTATTCGTGTTATCGGTGAGCAGATCGCTAAGTTATCTATCGCGCTACAATTCGCATGCCTGCATTCGCATAAGTAACGGTAAGTTATCGAAGCATAATGCGAAACAAGGCGCATGTAGTGTCCGCACACTTTTTTGCTTATTACCAAACTTGGTGCTCATTGTGTGCAGTGTAATAACATTGAGTTATAGTGACCATTGAAGAAAACTGAAATGTGATAATTTTGGCGTGACTAGACGTCATTTCTTCTTGTTAGAGCTGAAGAACACAACAAATGTGCACACTAAAGAACCAGCGTATGTGCGGAGCAAATAAGCAACGCTGCAAATATGAAAGTCACGCTGCTGCTTGCTTTAATCCATCACCGGACGATGCCAAGAACGCGGAATTAAAGTTCCAAGAATTAGTTTCCGACGCGAATTGAACGGTAGTACACTTAAACACTACTATCTAGTCATGAGTCGATATTACTTTAGCTGGCGTTGACTCGAAGCGCAATCGCGAAGGGCTCGCCGATGATCGCCTTAGCGTGAGTCCTTAGTGATCAGGGGCCTCCAAAAACTAATTTGAGATCAAATTTCGAGCTAGTGGCAACAAAGGTACGTCACTCGTTTAGCAGCTATTGCGTCACATCCGCTTTACTTTTTGTTCCGCCGAAAGTGTTGCCTTCTCACACAGATGGCGCTAAGCCCCATGAGCAGCTGATGAGCCGCCATTTTCTGAACGTATGGGCTTACTATGGAATCTTCGCTACCAGTTAGATTTACCTCGGATTGGTTGTCAGGATGCGTGCGTCGACGTCGAGGGCTGTCGCGCCGGACCAACAGCAAAACACAAAGCCCACGGGCCTCAGACTCTCGGCATCTAAGTCCGAGTTGCTGCTTCTGCCACCTCAACAAGGCCGCAACAACGGCGTAACCTCTCCACAACGGACGGCTCGGATATCCCGATAGTGTCGTCGGTTCACATGCTGTGCGTTACCCTGCAGGAGAATGGCAAAAACGACTTGACAATTACACATCTCACCAAAAAAAAAGCTGAGGCAGTCATTCACCTCGCCCGACGCGTCGCTAACAGACACGCGGGACTCACAGAAGAGAGTTTATTACGCATCTTTCAGGCGTTCTTAATGTGCCACGTTCACTAAATTGCCTGCGCTCACTCGCGGAGCAAAGCCGATCAAACTAAAACAGACAACCTCATCCGAAAATGCACGAAACGAGTACTTGGTCTACCCATGACGGCAAGCAGGCAGCGCCTGCTAACCTTTGGGGTACATAACACGTTCAAAGAAATCACAGAAGCACAAAGAATGTCCCAGCTCAAACGCCTGTCCTCAACAGCTGCGGGCCGGGAACTCCTCTCGCACATGTCTTCCTATCCCAACTTCTAGTGCCCAGACCACTTTAGGACATTTAATAAAGTTATTTCTCTCTTTCTCACAGCGTCCCTTATGCACTCACCCAAAACGATTTGAAGGCGGAAGCCATTTTTTTGTTCTCAGTCTATGTATTGACACTGACCTGCTCCCCTCCGAAAGCTTCCTGCTCCTAAGACGGTTTTCCACGGCCTCCAGGATCAGAGGCACCTCACCTGAATTTGCACTGCTTCCGTGATCGGCCCATAAATCACCAAGCTACGATGACATGTGAAAAGCTCTCATGTAACGTCACGATAACGTCATAATTACGTCACAAATACTGGCAATTTGTGACGTCATGATGACAACTGATGGCAGCGCAGGCTAAGGACAAGTAGAAAAGGAAGACACATTCCGCAAAACAGATTTGTAACGCTGTGTTGTGTCAAATTTGTCTTTCTGTTGCCCTTGTCCTTAGCCTGCGCTACCATCAATTATCGTGCTATGCCAACAAGCCCAATTGCCACCCTCATCGATGTCATGATGACGTCTAATGGTGACGTCATCATGTGATGATGATTTTTTTTATCACTAGTGAGGACGCCACCGAAGGGGGACGATGACGCGGGATTCCGGTCAGTTTTCGCGTTTGACGAGGTATTTAAGGATTTTGCCTTAATACACAATGTGCGCGATATATTTAAGAACGTCCAACAAAGCTCAAACTACACCTATGGATGCACCAACTTGCCCAGCAAACAAGTTCTTTTAAGACACGTATCGCTTTCGTGTTATGAGCAATTCTCATGAAACAAGGATTTATTTCACTTATTTATGTCGATACGGTTTAAAGCGGTCTGCGATGACATGATTCGCGCCTGTTTGTGACATCACTCGCTGTTAGATACGCAATATAGAGATATAAATAATGCTCCTATTTGTGCGCGTGAGGTGCCTAAACTATCCTTCGGCACATCTATTGATGGCATACACTTTTCGACTCGGTGTTCGTCTGCAACGTAATTCCCAAGTGCAGAGTATTGAAGTAATTGTCTGTGCTTTCATCAGGCCCGTAGCCAGAAATGTTTTTTTTTTTTTTTTGGGGGGGGGGGGGGGGGGAGCACATGTTGAAAGCCTTGAAAAACACCTATTTTGATTATTGGTACTCGGTAAAACACCCCCCTCAATCTGAATTTCGGAAGGCGGGGGGGGGGGGGGGCTAGGGCACCTCCCCTGGCTACGGTCCTGGCTGTCATAGAAAACACAGTCAAGTCATGATGTGGCACACGTGTCGATTCTTTCATTTTCAGGCGTCTCCCTCGTGACTGCATTATGCTACGCAAGGAAGCCATCGAGAAGAACGACAATTATCCTGGTCAAATTCTGGATCACCTAAAGTACTGCCAAGCGTTGCACCCCAACGAACCTGACGTATGGCCTGAAGACGTACGCATAACTGCATTCTGTCTTCGTTTTCGTGTTTCAAATGCGGAGCACTCTAGATGGCCGGGCTGTCGTATGCTGTCGTACGCTGTCGTATGCTGTTATCGCATTCTGTCGTCGTCGCTTCGCGTAACGCTGCCAAAACCACGTACAGTCGCCCAAATCTTTAGCTATCTTTCGCGAGCGGCGATCTTTTCTGTGTATCTTCGCCGTATGACTGAATTAAGTTACAAAAATGGTGAGGGTAAGTGCATGCCCACATACCACATGCCCACGAAACAATTTTTCCGGCACTTCGTTCCATCACGGGGCGCTGACACACAGAAAAGTCGCCGCTGCGCGGGATAGTTAAAGATTTGGCCGACTGTACAGGGCCGTTCACTGTTAGGGTGAACACGGCTCAGCGTGTTCACTCTAGAGCGTAGGGTGAACACGCTTAGCCGTGTTCACCCTAACAGTGGACGCCACTGTACATAGCACAGCCATCTTTAGCGCACGCTCGCGCCAAAGAGAAGTCTTCTTCCTCTTGTTCTTCGAGCGCCGTGATGATGATAGTAAGTGCGGAGCACTTTATGGGCCCGGGCAAATGCAGGTAAAACCACGTATAAAAATTTAAAAAGAAGGAAGCGAGCGAGAAATAGAAAGCGAGCGAATGAAAGGGAGAAATGGGGAAAAAATAGAAATAAATAGAAAGAGAATAAACACAGGAACGACTGCAAGAGGTATCGTGATTCCGCCGGATCTTTTTTGTTTGTTTGTTTGTTTGTTTGTTTGATGCGGCGTTCTGACGATATTGCATAAGACACAAGGGCACCGCCATCTTGGGCTGTTCAACAAACGTGTTTTTAGTTTTTTTAGGGGTGTGCGAATATTCAAGCTTCGAAGTCCAATCGAACAATACCTAATCGAATAATATTTGAGTGTCGGATAGCCAGGATTCGATGTTTCGGATAATTCAACAGGACGAATATCTAAAAAAATGACAAAGACTAATGGTGCAACTTGGTTGGGGTGGGGTAGCTAAAATTAAGGCTAATGGTGTTACAGTAGACATTTCGTAAAAACCTTCACTGATACCCTGGTAAAAAAGCGAGCGCATGCTTATTTTAACGGAATAATACAACGTTGTTGTATGTCATTTCCGCAGTTAAAAATAAACATGGGAAAACCGCCAGGCTCTTCACAACTTCGCTTCTGAAACGAAAGCGCGGATTTCTCGCGTCGTTTACGCCGCAAGTGCCGTAAAGCGTCCCAACTTTGGCCCGCGAAACCCTCTGGGATTAGCTTCACTTTTTAAAACTTGTTCACGCTGTGCAAGACGCCACTGCCCTCATCGCACCAGTCGTTCCGAAACTCCCATCGTTCCGGCGCGCAGTTTAAAATACTGCTGAAAACGGGCGCTCAAGGATTTTTG
This sequence comes from Rhipicephalus appendiculatus, assembly GCA_030522465.1. NCBI lineage: Eukaryota > Metazoa > Arthropoda > Arachnida > Ixodida > Ixodidae > Rhipicephalus > Rhipicephalus appendiculatus. Next base: position 40,809 of record JALIZH010023870.1, on the reverse strand, counting down.
ACCCCGGAGCACTCATAACGATGAAGCACAATATTACCATTGCCAGAAGAGCTGTAAACACCCTAACATCCCGGCGAGAGAGCCTGAAGCCAGGTCATCTGGAACAGTTTGTGTTTCTGCATGTCATTTTGTAGTCTTTCGGTAGCAGTCCTTCACCAGTTATCTGCTTGAGGATATGACCAGATTTCATTTATTTGTTCTTTCTTTCAATTTCCAATAACATCTTTTGCATTCGATGTTCGATTCCATATTTTTTTACAACTATCCGGCACTTCCATCCGAATTCGATTCGAGATACAATTTCACTGTTCACACGCCCTTAATTTTTGTATATCGCGACGCGAATTAATGAGGTTCATGGAACGTCGAATGTACCTACCCAATCATTTTCATTCTTATGCGCCTACCGTAGCAGTGTTCATTTAGTTGTTAAGTATAAAAAACGACCAGGCTACAGTCTAATACGGTAGCATCGAAAGCCAGCCGTAAAAGAGTCTGTATTTACGTTCATATGCAAAATTTAACGAATGGTTCTTTTCTGCACGTATCCAGAAGCGTGGCCAGGACTATAAGAAATGCAAAATTAGCTGCTGCTGGATCTCTTACTACGAAGAAGAAGATTACACAGAAACATTTTGCGAAGATCATCGGATGTTGGAAGCAATGCCATGCGGACAAAACAAGGTAATATCCTGCTAGGTTCTTAACAGCTGCTTATAAGTTCAATGTTCCTGTCTTCATTATTACTATCCATTAATTATGTCGTAAAATAAATACTCCACACAACAATCCTCATTTTTTTTTACCGAGCTGTGCTTTATTTCATTGTGAATGACATGCGCGAATATGTCATCAGTTCGATTTACTAATTTCACCGGCATATTTCACTAATGCATTTCTTGTTTCTCATTGATCAACTTCCAAAGCTTATCAATTAAATCGAAAGATATAACAGCTACGCGCTGACTTTGTGCAATCTTATATTTGTTTTTCTATCGTTTCTTTACAGACATGCAGGCGAGGTGTTTGCGGTGCACACAAATGGACTGACGTATACAAGACGTGGCGCACTTTCTAAGCCATATCTCAATGCGCTGATATCGCGACGCTCCGGAAATATCGAAGGTCACAACTTTGCTGAAGATAAGTTTCGGGAATCCGAGATATTGTGATAACGAGAACGCCGTTCGCAGCTAAGACTTACGGCTGCTCAGTGCATATCTACTTAAAGAAATGTGTATGTCATCGGTGAAAAAGAACCTTTTGTGGATTTCGCGAAGTTTTTAAGTATAATGATAGCGTGAACAGACATGATGACATGGGTACACAGAACACTTTCACATCGGGTCATCTTGGTGGCCGGAGATAAATAAAAAAAAATTCAGAAAGTGAAAACTTCTTGTGTGTTCCAGAGAGGAAAAACGTTGCATATGCATAGTGTGTGTTTATTCGCTGGTACAAGCGTATACGTAGCCAAACCACGCCTTTAGCAGTGGTGGTAAAATAACTAGTATACAAGTCCCGAAACATAAGCTAGTTAGACTGGTCCTAGCGACTGTTAATTTTACTGCGGAATCGGTGAATATAGATAATCATCTGCGTTGATAGCTTAGGGCCTAAACTGATGAAATTCTAAGCATAAGGACATTAAGTGCTTGGCCCACGTGATTTAGTGCATGCCTACCTCTCTTCCCTCTTGTCTCAACAGCAAACTTTGTCGTTTCGTAAATAATTCAGGAGCCGTAGCCCTTTCCTTTTATCTTACTTTCTTTCTTTCACAATGCGAAATGCTCACTTCATACTACTTCATTCCTGTGCACAAATCCATACCGCCCCTATACCGAAAAACATGAATCCCTTGTACCACCGCGCACGTCGCAATGCCAGAGCCAGGCAACTCACCAAACAGTTCGGAACGGACCCAGACACGCTTTATACGGACGCAGCCCACTGCGGCATGCATGGCTTTTCGCTGGCCGCTGTTGGCTCGGTACACAGCCCGGGTTTATTCACCTGCGCTTCAGCCAAGACGAGCTCGGCGAACACGGCGGAAGCCCTTGCGGTAGCATTCGCCATCAAAACCACAGAAGTTCTGAGGCAGCGTTCTTATATCCTCACGGATTCTCAAATAACATGTCGTTATTTCATGAACGGCCGAGTACATGCGTGCGTCGCCCGCCTCTTAGGTGCAACACTCGAGCAGGAACATTGCATTATATGATGCCCCGGTCATATAGCAGAAACGGGATAATGATAGCGCGGACAGTGCAGCTCGAGCTATTACTCACCGAGCGACTGTCCCTCGTCCAGATACCCGTCTGCTACCCCAGGCTCCCCAACACTCCTCGGGATATCTCAGAACACCAGCGTCGACAACGACGGCGATACTCCTCGCCCCACTCTCGACTAAGTGTAAAAGAAGCGCATGAGTGGCGCCGCCTGCGGACAAATACATATCCGCACCTGCGCTTAAAACATGCCATCCACCCAACCGCATACGCCGGATTCTTGCCCGTGGTGTGGAGGACGGCCAACTCTTGCTCACATTACGTGGGAATGTCAATTACGGCCACCGAAAACTAACACGCATCTGATTCCGGCGCGCAAATTCAAGATGGAGCAGTGGGAGACCTTGCTCGCCAGCGAGGAACTGGACGCCCAAGTGGCGCTTCTGGACCAGGCGCGGCGGGCTGCTGAGGCCAGTGGAGCCCTGGACTAGGGGCCCCACCCACCTGTTTCTCAAACCCTTCTTTTTTCCGCTTTAAAAAACGTTTTTCTATCTATCTATCTATCTATCTAGCGCGGCAGTTGGACCATCATCTACGAGCTTAGCAGCGCGACACTTCAGTCGCTGCAGGCCAACGACTGTCATGAGCTCAAATACAGGCAACAACGAAATGTGGCATCTTGAAATGACAAATCACCTCCATAAGACGATCGCATTGCCATATCATAAACAGCTGATAGCCGACAATCCCACGTTCGACAGACCATCAATTATTGTAAACGGCGCATACAAACACGCATGTTACCAAGCGCACCTTCGAGGGCCACATCTATAAATATATGCTCCGCGGCGCCAGGTTTATCGAGTATGATACCGAACTCTGCAAGTTAAAAAAGTTTCGCTTCAAAGTGAATTCATCAGCGTCATCATTTCCGGTTATGTTACGCGCATTTTTCTATGAAAGAAATGCAAAAAAATGGCGAAGCATGCACTAAGCCTTGAAACAGCGAAACTGGACGATTCTGAAGACTAATCTGGTTGCTCCTATGTTACTTCTAGGCTTTAGCTAGGTGATGCAGGTTTTTTTATAGGTTGCTTCTATGTCCGTTGCTAGGCTTCAGCTAGGTGATGCTAGGTTGTTTCTACGTTGATCCTCAGCGCGAAAAGGTTCCAGTAAAACCACAGGCAGTCACACACACGACACAGGCACGTTTTTGGCGTAGACCTTCCATCGCTTCGGGGTCTTCTCGCAGCCCCCGCTGCCTTTGCGTTCCCCAGTGGAAATCCAAAAAATGACAGGAAGGAGAAGATGGAAGCTTGCGATGAAAAAATCCGTAAACAGCGGTTGTGTGCTCGAGTCAACGTTTCGGCAAGTGCACTTGTCTTCTTCAAAGCTAGAACTGATTTCCTTGGCGCTAATGGGTATATGCTTCGTACCCTCTCCTTCAATCTGAACAAAGGAGGGGGAGAGAGCAACTGCGGATGCAGGGGTGCGGGAGGGATTCCGCAGAACTGATTCGCATTACTTGTGTCCATCTGCTTCGAGTTGTCGATGGAATTCGCCCTCGCGTTGCGCAATTGGCAGCTTCCTGGTTAGCTCAATTGGTGGAGCGACCACCCCGGAAAGGCGTTGTTCCCGGGTTCGAACCCCAGACCAAGACGAATTTTTCGGCAACTAAGAAGCTTTCCTTTCTGAGAAATCCGTACGGATTTCCTTGTGGCTTCGTGCTACAAACGGGTGGTTGTCTATTTTCCCTTTCTTAACCCTTCCGCCACCTTGCGGGATTCCGCAGAACTCATTTGCTATACTTGTGTCCATGTGCTTCGAGTTGTTGATGAATTCGCCCTCGCGCTGCTAATTGCTAGCTTCCTGGTTAGCTCAATTGGTAGAGCGACCACCCCGGAAAGGCGTTGGTCCCGGGTTCGAACCCTGGACCAAAGCTTTTCTTTCTGAGAAATCCGTATGGATTTCCTTGTGGCTACGTGCTACACACGGGTGGTTGTCCATTTTCCCTTTCTCGTTTCCTGTCAACCTAAGAGTTGCCGTATATATTGTGAACTGTTTTTTTTTTTCAAATAAATGTATCTGAGGATAGGCTGTTGCCTATGTTTGGCGCCTGGGGCTGTCTCTCACGCGATATATTGTCCATGTAAAATTTTCAGCAATCGAAGATGTACACAAATACTTGTGCATCTTAGCAAGCGCAGCGGAACAAACACAAAAGAAAGAGGCCGGGTGCCAGTGTTATTGTTACAGGACGGGTGCCAGTGTTATTGGCCAAGCAATGCAGTGATTGCATTCCTTGGACCATTTGTTCCGCTGCGCTTGCTAAGATGCACAAGTTCTACAACCACCAACTAGCCGAAATTTCTGCGTTGAGTATACAAATACACGCGTGAATGGACATTCACATACTCAATCTCAGTAATACAATATAAATTTTCACACAAAATGGCAGTTTACAGAGTGTAAAGGTCCACGCTACTTAAACGACAACGTGACACAGGAGAGTACGTCATGACGTTCATGCAGTGGACATTGAGCACTGCAAATTATCGGTTCTCTAAATAGAACTGCTATGTTCGCAGCAACAAATGCTGTACAGGCACAAAAAACATGATGGATATTTAATCAAGAGTACTTGCCAAGAGTTAACAATGCGATCAGTAATTTGTCTAAAATTTAGTTTATTTGCTCTATTTTTTAATTCTGTAATACTTGCACAAACCGTGCGCAATGTTGTGAATTTTTTTCTTGGCCATGGGCACAATATTTTCACTAATACCTGTGGACGCCTATCTAAAGTTTGTCACCTTTTGAAAGTTTCCAGCGGGTAACATCTGAACTGCTCTCATGGTTATAAATACAACTGGGCTCGTGGCTACCAAAATTCGCGTCGCCCTGAGTTGTGACAGAGCTGTCCGCAATCTTCCAAGATATTGAAATTATCAGTGAATATTTTGCTTAGAATAAGGGCCAGGTAATATAAATGCCGCTCCACAGCACTTCTTAGGCACCGCGTGCTTGTGCTTCGATACCTCTCGCGAGGAGGCGCTACCTATTGGCCGCAGATGCAATCACTACATTGAGGCCATGGAAGCAGTTTTCCGCGCTACAGATAGATGCCGCCCGTCGGCTACGATGTTCCCCAAAGTATGAGGTACCAAGGTGACCAACACGCGCACTATGGTGGCATAGAAAAAAGAATTCTTGCTTCGTATTATTGGTTCGGATGTACTGCAAAAGGAACACGAAAGAAGCGAGTAATGTGTCAAAACGTGCGCTGCGCTCAGAACGCCACTTATTAGTTCATTAATTTAGTTACTTTATTGTTTGTAGCATCCTCTCTTCTTTCACTTTTGTAATCACTTTGGCGTTATATTCCCAGGTGTGCGACTTTTCTCATGTAGTAATTAACTTTCACCTACGTGATGAGCTTCGCTTGCAATAAATATTTTGGAGAAGTGTGCAGGGCATGCGCAAACGTTAGTGTAAACTCGGCCAGTCAACTTGTTCACTTGTCAGTTATCTTGCAACTTCTCTCTTTACTTAAGGTAATTGTGAACATCGCTAATTATTACAAATGACTCGTTTTTTTTATTATTTAGCTGAAAGTGGTACACAATCAAGTTACATTTGCTCAGTTTCGGATAACTATGTACTTAAGAAAAAATACTTCTAACAATACTATGCCAGTGTCGTTGTCACGTAGCTACCGTCCTATAAAGTGTGCGCATTTTTTAATTTCAGTTAAAGCACAAATGGCATTAGACTTGATCGTGCTTGGGGTAGAACTGCACGTTAGACATTTATCACAGTTTATCATTACAAAAGTAATTGTTTCCCCTTAATGACATTCAGTCTACAAGGAGAAGCAGATAAGTGTAGCTGGCCCGGCAACGATCCGTTCAACACTGGCACATAGTTCATGTTTCTACAAACGTTCCTTTCGTACAACAACTTTCACATTACCTCCTGGAAAGAGCTAGAATCCCCGTTCCTCATCTACACCCCACTGGAAATTTAGGTTTCATCATTCAATTCAATACACACTTCTGCATATTTCAGCGCACACGTGACTGCATCAGGGCATAGTGGCCGGCATGTCTCGCGGATAGTCCGTAACGTAGTCAAGCTTTACAGCTTGTTCTATTTACGCTTGGAGTGGTCGCCTCAAGCTTCATTTTACTCGGTAATATAGACTATTTTACGGATGAGTTTGAGGGCCGCCATATTGGGCTGTTAACTTGTGTTTTAGATATTTAACAACTATAAGAACAGTGTTACGGTAGACGCAAATGCATGAAAACCGGTTGAGTTAGTGCATAAGATGTTTCACGGCCTCATTTATTCATGTCGCGATATACAAAAAACAAAAAAAACATCGGTTTAACAGCCCAAGATGGCGGTGCCCAGATGTCTTATGGAAAATAGTCTATAAGCAGGACGGGGTAGATTTCGCACCGCATGAAAACACAAACACAATTCAGTTTGATAAATGAAGGCAAATGATGTGAGTCGAAAACACGCTTCGGCGACAGTTTTCGGACTCAATTTAGTCATGACTATGACGCCGTGCAATTTTCGCGGTATTTTCAAATAGCTGCGCTAACTAGAAAATGCCCTGTCAAACCAAACCTCATATTTATCGGCGATACATTCTAACAAAACTACTACACTGTCGTTGTCACGGAGGTACCGTGCTATAAAGACTGCACCTTTTATTTTAGTTAAAGTACAGGTGGCTTTAGGATTGATCGTGGTTCGGGTAGAACTGCGCGTTAGACATTTGTCATACTTTAAGCATGTCAGAAGAATTGTTTCTCCTCAACAGGGTTGCCATTGGTGGCTACTTTGCGCCAAATTGGCTACTTTTGGACCCCGTTGGCGACAAAAATTTCCAGTTGGCGCCGTGGCTCTTTTTTTAACTTGTGGTTTTACTTATTCAAAATGGTTTTATTTATTCATCAATAGTAAAGACTCTGTTGATAATACCGCTTCTGTTCTATTTGGCTAGAAATTCGGCGATAATATCAAATGACATGGCTACTTTGGCTACTTTTGGCGTGAGTTCTGGCGCCTTTTCATGTACACCCAACGGCAACCCTGCTCCTCAATGACATTTAGTCTACAAGGAGAAGCAGATAAGTGTAGCTGGTACGCAGTGTAACTGCCGCCAACTCACATTTCAGGGCGTCACTCGACATATTGTGCGATACAAGAGGAAACCGTAAATCAGGTTGGATCTCACAAAGCTATTAAAATGATTGCAAGTTTCCTTGGCAGAGAAAAAAGGTGGAGGTACGAAAGGGCGATATTCTACATGTGACATACTGCACACCAGGAACTTGCCTTTTAGTTTGACGGGAAATTTGAGCGCGAAGAACAACAATCACAAGAGCGAGACAACAGGACAAGCGCTTGTCCTGTTCTCACTCTTGTGATTGTTGTTTTTTGCGCTCAAATTTCCCGTCAAATTATGTACCATCTCGCCGAATTTACAAGTTTTGTTGCCTTTTAGTAGTGACCTAAACAAGATATCTGTAACCTCACAAGTGAAAAACATGGCATTAACACGGCATTAACATGGCGCACGCCGAAAGCCTTAATGTCACACGGCACTTCACTGCGGAATGTTCTTATCACCGTTCCGAATGTTGCGGAACATTCGGCACATGAACGAAAGCAAAGCAACTGTATTAGCCTACTGCTATGTTCTATTAGACTACTGATATGTTTAGTGAAATGATGAAAAGTGACATCATGTTAAACTAATGTTTTGTATGTTGACCAGGAATGCTATTAACAGATGTACAGAAATATTAGATGTATTATTATGTTCAGTATGCAAACCAAAAACCTGTTCAAACTGTAGTGTATAAGTGGATTTTTCTTCTTCAATGTGTTCTGTATCTGTGTATAAGTCACATGTTTTTCAAAACAATCTGCATCTTAAGCTAAAATGTCGTTCATTGTATAACTCTATCTCCTGCCTGTAATTTATGTCTGTTAAAATTGCATGGATCCATACCAGCATTCTGCTAAGGATCCAGATGTTGCTAACATGCTTTTCCTTTTACTGTATTTTGTTTGTTAATAATAAAGTTCAAAGTTCAAAGTTCCCGTTGTTTCCTACTTTACGCCAAATCTGCCTACACGCGACGTGTTCTAGCGCTGAAGATTTCAGGTTGCATCCAGGGCTACTTTTCTTGCTACTTTAAACTTTCCATTTTGGCACATTTACTTGTTATTTTATTTGTTTTTTAGCAGACACAATAGTGAACTAGCGTAAATACTAGCCATCGTTTCCAAGCTTTTCTGCCACATTGTTCGGTGGACGCTCATGTCTTTCGTCAGCGGGCTCGTGTGCATCGGGAAACCCGTACACACGTGGCATGAGCGCAAAGACTAAGTGAAGAAGTTGAGCCAAAGAACACCTACCGCGCATACACGGAAGCCCAGTAGCATGCTGCGGACGCTGCCCAACATTCATGTTGACGTTCCGTGCCAGTATCTAATGCCCATGTACAGCGCATGTTCACGTGTGCACTTGACATCAAGAGAAATCCACGAAGCTGAAGTGTTCGTCTCCAATAAAATCTCACTGGTTGAAGTTGTGTCTTTCTACGAACTACTGATAAAATCTAGTCTACGGCTTCAAGGCAAAACCGCGTCAGCGTTTAGCGTTCCTACTGAGTTATTGGGTATAATATTCCAATATTACTCTAGCATGAACTCTATCCTGAACTTATAATTTATTTATTCGCAACTTACCGATCGCTCAAAGACCAAGCAACCGAGAAATAAAGTGCTCTTTATCCTATGTTTCTGCTTAATCAATATTACAGCATTGCTTGTTCAATAAAAAAATATTGTTAATTAATATCGCTTCGCTTATTTGGCTTCGATGTTTGCGCTAAGCTCTAATGGTTTGTCTGTTTTTGTCTACGTTTAGCCTGAATTCCGGCCCATTTTCAAATCTACCCAGCGGCAACTTTGCAAAGTGTAAACCAGAATATGAAATACGTTTCAGCCTTGCTGGAAAAATCTAATTGTTTACTGGAACAGGTTATGTGTTCCACTTAAGCAGAAAAGCTTTCACTAGTTTTATTGCATACCGCGACCTTTACAGAAAGACTACTGCGAATTTCCTGGCTGAAGAAAACATACATCTAGTACTCGGTAAATGCTCTCGAAAACGGCGACCCAGGCACGTACCCCCCACTTGTAACAAGTACCGCGCTTCCACGAGCCGCGGTCTTAGCTGTCCGAGCACGTATTATGGCGGGTGTCCGTCGGGCGTAAACACGAAACTTTGAAACTTGTAAAATCTATTTTTCAGAGTGCACGTTGGGGTGGCGAGTTTGTAAACATGTGGGCGAGAGCCCCTATTAATCAGTGTGAGCGCGCGCGACTGTCTACACGCTTGGCGAGGGTGTTGAATGTTTAAACCGAAAGTTTATCTCATCACGGAATGTGCTCTATACCTCTACGTCACTTTGGTTCTAGTTTCCAGTTGATGGACGTCACTCTCCTTCCCCCCCTCACCCCGTGGGCGAGATTTTAATTGGCACCGGCGCTTTAAGAGGGTGAGGTCTTCCATAGATTACAAGTAGGCTTGCACCAAGTAATTACATGTAGGTTTTATATTGAAGATTTGGGGCTCTTGGAAACGTTGGCATAGTAATCGTTCTCTGTATGAAATGATTGCGTCGAGGATGTGTTGAAATTCATGTGCAGTTTTCAATCTCCATATGTACACATCAGCGATGATTGGGGTACGCAATGAGACTGCAGTTTTCAAAACTTCCAGAGCAGAACGCGATATTTCTGATGGTCACATCTTTTATTTTTATTCACTTAAAGTATTTTGTTGTATCCTAATACCAAGGTATTACAGGGGAGAGTGGGTAATAAAACATGCATAAATAATTAATCATGCAACAAAAGAAATTAGTTCATTAAATTCTGCAGCAATGACGTATGCTGTGGCCGAACGAAGCTGACCTGTTTTTGGAAGAAACAATTGCGCCAGGAAGTTGGTTGCCTTCCTGAGAGGTACTGGTATAATGAACGGCTTGTGACAGCTTCTGGTGTGGCGTTGATTTATTCCAAAAATTATGCCTATGATTAATGCATGAAGAAATGTAGGTAAGAGTTGACATGAGGTTACCGTGCGTGAGGAATTGTGGACATACAATTTATGAAACAAAGCAAGACGAAAGCTCTAATGACGGTCTGAAGGCGCAGGAAATAGTAAGGTGTTTTTTACAGAAGTTAAGCCCGGTGTTCTTTTCCATTTCTTTTTCTGGTGGCTATTTTTTCCTAATGATTTCAGGGTGTTCAACACGTCGACAGGAACACACGCACCCTCGCCTGCTGACCCGAAGGTCGCCGGTTCGATCCCGGCCGCGGCGGTCGCGTTTCGGTGCAGGCGAAAAGGTAGAGGCCCGTGTGCTGTGCGGTGTCAGCGCAAGTTAAAGAACACCAGATGGTGGAAATTTCCGGAGCCCTCCCCTACGGCGTCTCTCATAATCAAATCGTGGTTTTGGGACGTAAAAGCCCACATATTATTACTACGGACAAAGGTTGTATGATTAGGAACCTACGCACCAGCTCTTCCGTGCAGAGTAAAAAGAACCAGGAACCCTTGCCTTACCACGGAAGTGGCGACAATTGAAGCTGTGTCTCAGTGCCTGACGTACTATATTTATTTTTAACAGCCGAGCTGTTTAAGCTCACCATTTTGCGGTTTCACGTTAGCAAAAAGTATCATCATCATGAACGGTATCTGCCTTTCCAGCGTGTGCAACGCAACAAGTGAGCGCTCTTTTGGTCCTCTTCATGTTCCGCTTCGCTCCCTCAGCACGTGCTCCCGGCGCTTGCTCTCCCGCTGCGCCGATTTCCCCGGCGTGGAATGCAATAGCTCGGATATTCGAGAGAACGAGTATAGAGGGAGACGAAGAAAGAGAGAGATAGAAAAAGAGAAATAGAGAGAGAAAGATAATAGAGAGAGAAAAAAGATAGAAAGACAGAGAAAGAAGCACGCAGAGATAGAAGGAAACAAACGCAAAAAAGCAATAGGTGAAAAACGGAAATACAGGAAGAATAAGAAAGACAGAAAAATGCAAAAAAATTGAAAAAAATAGAGAAAGAGAAAAAAGAGATAGACAGAAAAAGAAGGCGACAAGCAGAAAGTGCGAGAGAAAGAAAGGGAAGAATGTCCGCGCAGTCTCAGAGGTCTTGAAAGCAAAGGAAATATCTTCAGTCATATTTTATCACCTTGTAAGGAGCATTTGTGGGCAAACCTGCGGTGTGCACGACGAAGCAAGATTTGGGATCTGGGAAGTAGTTACCGGGATTGGAGTTTCGACATCACATTGATTTTTCTTAGACGGATTTGTGAGCATTATCATCCAATAACGAAATTGCGATTGGATCCGCGACATGAAAAAAAAAGAGACATGGACTTGCAAAGGTGGTTAGCTTGAAGTGTGTGACGATTGAAATTTCATCATTGTTCAAAACTTCCTCAAAATAACGCCACGACAACAGGGAAGAAATTTTCTCGAACATCTTATTGCAACAAGAATGTATACAATCATAAGGGCCACTGAGAAGTTGTTATTGAATGTAGACAAAAAGTTCTAAACCTAAATACATTTGTTCGAGACTTTATTCGATATCTACAGAGGTGTTTTCTATGAGGCCACGCATTTCATGAGCTGACATCTTTTTTATTTATGTGAAGTTTTTATAACCCCGTCTTTACGCTTCAGAGGTATAACTTGCTAGAAAGACAACAATTATTTTTTTTTAAAAGTGGTTCTTTGCAGGTGGGGCTCTTCTTACAAGGCTCCAGAGGTTCTTGTGAGGAGAGATTCGTAAGAGGTCCTTGTGAGGAGGAACCCCGGTGCGGCGATCGCATCTTTGTTTGTCTAGGATACCACGCCGTGTCACCCCATCATGTGTGTCCTCTTCAGTGGCGGGTGTTCTTGGGGCTCGGCCGCTGAGTACTCGAGCTTGGCAATGAACTACTTCATTGCCATTCTGGCCCGTATGGGCCGGACACCAGACTAACACGTGATCAAAGAAGAGTTCGCTTCCCAATAGCTGGATGGCCCTTGTTGGTAATATTCCCTTGACGTACATGTGTTATAACTTACTATTAAATGCGAAGCATTTCTCTGCGTACTGTGATCACTTTCGCTTATCTATCTATCTATCTATCTATCTATCTATCTATCTATCTATCTATCTATCTATCTATCTATCTATCTATCTATCTATCTATCTATCTATCTATCTATCTATCTATCTATCTATCTATCTATCTATCTATTAATATCTGGGGTTTAACGTCCCAAAACCACCATATGATTATGAGAGACGCCGTAGTGGAGGACTCCGGAAATTTCGACCACCTGGGGTTCTTTAACGTGCACCTAAATCTAAGTACACGGGCCTCAGACATTTTCGATCTATCTATCTATCTATCTATCTATCTATCTATCTATCTATCTATCTATCTATCTATCTATCTATCTATCTATCTATCTATCTATCTATCTATCTATCTATCTATCTATCTATCTATCTATATCTGTCTGTCTGTCTGTCTGTCTGTCTGTCTGTCTGTCTGTCTGTCTGTCTGTCTGTCTGTCTATCTAGCCGCCTACGTCTGGGTGCTCTCGTGATCGCCTCCTTAACTTCGGGTAGACCAAAATTTGTATGGGAGGGTAAGAGGTATTGACGAATATGTCTGGTTGGTCATGACATGAACAACGTGAAAATCCTGTCGCGTACGTCGTCAAACCCTTTCCTGTAGACACGTGTGGCACATACCCGTATACCATGGGCCGCTGGTATGTGGATATCCGCCACAGGTGTTTGACAATTTATATCTACCCGGAACGGAGAGGACAGACATTATTTCTTAACGCTTTCGCATTTAAATTAATAAAGTCTGTCCTCTCCGTCGGCAGCGTTGACCCGACGAATACAAATAATAAATATCAGGGTCTCAGCAGGAATCAAACCTCAGCAATCTGCGTGGCAGTCAAGTATTCTAGCACAGAGCCACGCCAGGTCTCGGAACTGCTTTGGAACAATACCCATACCCTGTACAGGCGTAATGAATGGTGAAACGTTAGTTCTAGGTTGCAGTGCTGGCCATCTAATTTTATAAACATTACATATGTACTCCTATGAGGCAGGCGTCATGTAGGGTTAACGTCAAATCTATACCTTAAGTGTCATCCACTGTATTTGGTCCACGAAGTACTATCCAGGGTTGCCATCCTCGTAAGCACAAGAGCTACATATCAGCTTACCGCTTCTGGTGTTGGTAATACCCATGTTTCTGTTGGCATCGTTACGCAACTGTAAACAATAGGTTATATGAAAGATATGCAACTGTTCAACATATGCCTGTGCGTACAACATTTGTACATATTCTTAACGTCATTTCGTAACGTTTCGCTCAGTAAAAGCAATTACAATCCCAGTCACCTTGCTTTCGCATGCATCGCATAACATCGATGCCCATGGTACTTGGAATCTGCGAAATGTTTTTTGTTGAGGCTTGTGCTAGTTGCTTTATGGTTCCAAAAAGAGGAAGACCAGCGCAACATTTTGCTGGTAGCACAAGATGGAGAAGTGAGGACCACGGCGCTAAATCGGCGAACATTGAGACGGTAGACCATCTGTAAGGCATAGCCGGACAAATATGCAGGGTGCAAATGCATAGAGACATAAAATCGCCGTGCTCTCACAACACATGTATATTCCTCCATACTCCTCGAAACCTCCAAAGTGTTTCCTCCGAAGGTTTTTCTGCAAAGAATTATCTTTTACGATGGATGGCTGCCACAATTTACTGAAGCGTGATTCTCGCCCTTGATTTCACTTTTGTATACGCTCTACGGCGCCGTGTTTTTTCGCGTTAAATAACGAAATTTGTGCGTCCATAAAATATTTGTTTCAAATGCATAGTAAACGAACTATTCTGAACTCCGTCCCCCCCAGAACACCACATTCCCCTCCTGGAAAACTAACTAAGCTCAGCCGAACGCAATCGCAATTTAGGTAACGGTCCCGGATGCTCATTTTAGAGCGAAAGCTGTTACGAGATCACAACAAGGGTCGTTTCTGCGCCGTAGTTGTCCGCCGCCGCCGGTGTCCGTAACCTATATCGCACGAAATAAGAAAAAAAGCAAATAAATAAAAAACACCTTTGACCTAAGGGGAATCGAACCCGGGTCCTCTGCGTGGCAGCCCAGCACTCTATCACTGAGCTACGCCGCTGCTTGAAATTGCGGTGCAAACTGACCCTATGCAAGCTTCATGTCGGGTAAGGAATCGCGTTAACTTGTGTTGTAAAGCGTTTTAGAACAGCAAAGTAAGAACCAGGCGTCGCATAATGCGAATTGCGTAAGGAGTGGGTCGTTCAATGTTTCAACCCATTACAAAAGCCCCAGGCATAATTCTTCATCGTCGTCAGCCACAGCATCAACAAAGTGCACATATTGCGCTTACAAGAGTGTAGCGGGTAACGCGCTCTTATAAAGAATGACGAATAATGGCATAGTAGACGCTTCCCCACTACAGAAAAATTATGATGATTTAAGGCGTAGTGGGTACCATGCAAGTGCGCTTGTAGTAGTTGTCCCAAGAGTTTAAAAAAGGCTCTAGAAAGGCCGCTCTCCCAGCTTTCGCTGTGCTGCGCGTTCCGCGCAGGCCTGGCGGTTTTTTTTTAAAACAGAAAGCATTCGAAAATGTTTCAATACAAACACTGTCAAGAAGCCTCCAACAACACCGATGTACTTACCAATTTCAAGTGAACCTACATAATCTGATTTCGTAGGAGAAGCCTTAAGTCAGTTTTTTTTTATAAAAACGTAATGTAGTTGGGATCTTCTCATAAGCGAACAACCTATTTTACCGCAGTATCCGTTCAAATAACTGCATCTGCATATAAATTTCTTATGTTCACTTCCACTGCATCCGCATGGGAATGCAATATGCGCAAATAAACTAGAATGCGTATCTGGAACTCCATCAGCATTCCCATTTCACGAACGTGGTGCGAGTAATAAAGTTATTTGCGTACTTCCTATCCACAGACAAAAATATCGAAAATATGGCTGCCTTAAAAAGCAAGGAGCTTCAACGTTATGCTCGCTTTATGCTAATCTCAGTGTACATGTGATTGGAATTATACGCTATACTCCGAGACCATTATGGCGCCATTTGGTTTTACGACAGCTCCGCACGGGGCAGCCTGCTTGAAAATCGGTTTGCATGAGAGTACGATATTCAGGTTCGCCGTTGCGGGTTTGTGAAGAGGCTTGGTGTCTCAAAAATAGTCACAAATGTTTATCTGCGCCCCGCAAGGTGAATGACTGGTACAGAGCACTAATAGCGAAAGTTGGGCTAGTTGGTGGTTCATGCTTGGGATGTAAAAACAGCGCAAAATATAGACAAGGACTGACGAAGAGACGACACGGCGCTGTACAGAGATTCGGTTTTTTGTTCTTCGATATAGGTACGAGATGTTTGCAGTTACTGCTTTCAGTGCACTTTGGAGACGCTTTTCTTGAATAGTGCGACGGCTAATGCGATGGGAAGCTTATTTACGTTATAACTTCATTGTAAAATCAAACCGTTGAATTAAGACTTCCTAGCATGGTTGCCGTTGGGTGGACATGAAAAGCCGCCAGAACTCATGCTAAAAGTAGCCAAAGTAGTCATGTCATTTGATATTATCGCCGAATTTCTAGCCAAACAGCACAGAAACGGTATTATCAACAGAGTCTTTATTTTTGATGAATAAATAAAACCATTTTGAATAAGTAAAACCACAAGTTTAAAAAAGAGGCATGGCACCAACTGGAAATTTTCGTTGCCAACGGAGTCCAAAAGTAGCCAATTTGGCGCAAAGTAGCCACCAACGGCAACCCTGCTTCCTAGTAAGTCACTCAGCAGCATGAAACCTTGTTACGGAGTTATTTTGATTGGCCTTGCATACTATTTAATGAAGATGCCTACGCAATTATTAGCTCTTGTATTTTAGAGAAAGCTGGGAGCACATATAGGGAATATGTGTCAAAATGTGCTAGAATTAGCGCAGTGATCATAATGATCGCACGATAATGAAAACCTCGCATTCCGGGTAAGGAAAACAACACATCCATTAATTTTGTGCCAGATTCCGGCGTTTGTACTAGCGAAATAGCAAACACGACGTCCGTATAGCAGCCATTACGACGCCTTTGAGTATTGTACAGACGGCTATTCCTAGAACATAGGGCACCCCGATGCTCGTTCAAGCTGTGTACTATATGGTCCCTGGTTGGGTCGTTTCGCAAGACGCTCACATACCGATATACGGGATTCGTGTAAAAGAAGCCATTGATTAGTTTTTTTTTCTCTCTGATTCGAAGACGGAAGGTAACGGCTGTATTTTTAGAAGCCAAATGGGCTCGCAGCCGAGCTTTTCTGCGCTATCGGCGGCAATAAACGCCATCATCGACGTTCGACATGCAAGACGGCTAAAAAGCTGCTGGTATGTAAAAAATAAACGTCATTCTGGAATTCCTTTGCGGCCACGCGCTACACGCAGCAAAATTTCTTAATGCCGGGAATCGTTATCAAAGTGCATTGTCTGCACAGCTCTGTCGTGTTCGTACGCAGAAGTTATCTTTTGTGCTTTTTTCGGCAAGTGGCAAACAAATGAAATGTTTTTCAAATGTCTTAAAACGAAATTGTCGTCCTTACGTCATTTGATATAACTAGAATGGAAACTATGTACATGTGTGTGTGTGTGTGTGTGTGTGTGTGCGTGTGTGCGTGTGCGTGTGCGTGTGTGTGCGTGCGTGCGTGTGTATGTGTGTGTGTGTTTGTGTGTGTGGGGGGAGGGGGGCGTTTTCGAAAACGAGAACGCCAGAGTGGCCGGAAAACCACGTCCGCACGCGTCGAAAACGTTCACATTCGTTGTGCCCCTCGTGTATGCCACCGCCGCCGCCACCTTCCCCACTCTGAGAATTCATTCTATCTTGCCCGTTTCCTGAGCAATAAATTTCGCACCGAATTCTAGCTATGCGTGCAAGGCACTGAGAAGAAACAGTTTGCACCTTTTCAAACGTTGTTTCGGGACATACACCAGCAGAAACGACACGGGCGGACACACCGGCAGCGGCGCCGGCGGATTCAGCCACCTGTGCAGCGAGACACGTTGGGACTTACCGACACGCTGCTGCTGCACCTTCTTCTACTTCCAGGGTTCTCGGCGACCGTAATCCAAACCAGGCTCTCGATGAACGCGTCCTTGTCGAGGCCGTGAACTTCGTCGTGCTGCACGGGTAGTTTGCAATTGCGCCGATGCGAGCCACCGCCAACGCCTTCGCAGCCATGTTGAATTTGCGGCCGGTTGTTTACGTCACGTGGTATGAGCTAGTGCAGCCAAGGCTGGGAAGCAGAAAGACGATCCGCTATCGCGTGGCGGAAAAATCGGTCTCAGACCGATTTTTTCGCGACGGCCACGCAGCGTTGTTTTCCGGCCGCTCACGCGGCGAAGTGAGTGAAATTACAGTGAGGTTTGCCGCTTCCGCTCCCTTCGAGGCCAAGGAATGGTCTTAGAATACGGCACATTCACCACATTCCAGAAAGTTATAGCTGCAGCGTAAGGCCGAGGACTCAACCATGTCAAAACTCAAAATAGTCTCCAAGTTGCGTCAGATCGTAACGAGAATATCATCCATCAACGTGATTTCTATTTTGCACTTACAACTGTTCACGCAACAGGTGATATTACTACGACAATTGCAGCAATCCATCCCGACTGCAACACATTAATCCGTACTTTCCCAAAGCTCGCCTCTAAACCACAACGAGCACGCATTCGTTTTTTCGTTTGTTATTTCGTAAACACAGACTTGGAAAAAGGTATTTGAGTAGCTTTGGCTACTTCAAAGAGCATAAATTCCTGTTCGTGGCGTCCCGGAAAGAATCTTTGTGATCATTATTTTCTTTCTTTTTTTTTTTTTGGCAAACGCCTGTGCCCATTGATACGGAGTCGGTCAGAATTGAACGCAATGCGCGCGTCTCCCTTTTTCCATGATTGGACACGCTGGGCACAGCGACGCTACGCAAGCAAAGCGCGAGCTCTGTGGAGTCCTACACCACCGGCGTCCGTTTGCGGAGGGACGGACAGACTGATGGACGTGAGCATGAGACATTAAAGGCTTTCGCCTTTATACACGGCGCATGAGCGCAACCAGATGCGTTGCGACCCTTGACCGCTAGTAGCCCCCTTCCTAATCTTAGTACGCTTTACCGCATCATCACAGAGTACTGCGGCAAAAGTGACCTAAGGAGCGCTTTGCACACGGTGGATGAAGGCCAGAAAATTTTAGAATAGCTGTCCCTTAGCTGCTATTTTCTTATCGCGGGAGGTTCGCTCACCATTCTAGTCTCTCACGTGCCTATTTGAGAGTTGGCAGATGCGCGCCTCCAAAACATTTGTGCATGTTGATTTTGCGAGGCCTAGCGCGTTCGCCAAGACCATTCCCGTCCTCTTTCGGTCCTCGTCCACCTTTCATAGTATGTCTGATTGCGAGGAGATGCCTTTCATCAACGTGGCAGGCATGCGTAAGCACAGTAACATCGCTTCCTCGGCCAGGTGCCCTCTACAGCCGGCGCCTAGCCGAGTGTCCTTCAGGACCCCTTTTCGGGCAATAATGTTTCACCACCACCACCACAGTAGCACGTCTCGCGGATTAAAAAAAAACACTAAAAAAACACGGCGACACCAACGCCATCTGTAATCTAAACACGAAGACACGCGAAGGGCCTCCAAGGTTCGCGTGCGCAATCTCGGAGGAATACCACGCGGTGCGAATGCCCGCGCCTGGGCTCGCGGGGCTGCGCGTGATTACGGTGTCTTCCGAGGCAGCACGGGCAATACCTGGTCGAACCTGCGCGGTAGCGTACGTTCGTATCAAACGTCGCGGGGTGAAAAATGGTTCGTAGTACTCTATTACAGCGCTGGCGAATGGGCCTTGACCGGGACTACAGAAAAATTCGTATCGGGTCACCGAGGTACTACTCTATGTTACTGTTGAAGCAGGCAAGCGGTGGCATAGCTCGGCACACTCACTCATGAGTGCACTCAACTCACACTCACTCACACTCATTTGAACGTGGTGAGTTGAGTATGAGTGAGTACTCATGCGTGTGAGTGGACGTGAGTGTGAAAGTGAGTGAGTACTCATGAGTGTGAGTGGAGGTGAGGGTGAACGTGAGTGAGTACTCATGAGTGTGAGTGGACGTGAGTGTGAACGTGAGTGAGTACTCATGAGTGTGAGTGGAGGTGAGGGTGAACGTGAGTGAGTACTCATGAGTGTGAGTGGACGTGAGTGTGAACGTGAGTGAGTACTCATGAGTGTGAGTGGAGGTGAGGGTGAACGTGAGTGAGTACTCATGAGTGTGAGTGGACGTGAGTGTGAACGTGAGTGAGTGTGAAGGCTGAAAAAATTGTGGTGAGTGAGTTTGAGTGAGTACTCATGCGTGTGAGTGGACGTGAGTGTGAACGTGAGTGAGTACTCATGAGTGCGAGTGGACGTGAGTGTGAACGTGAGTGAGTGCGAAGGCTGAAAAAATTGTGGTGAGTGAGTTTGAGTGAGTACTCATGCGTGTGAGTGGACGTGAGGGTGAACGTGAGTGAGTACTCATGAGTGTGAGTGGACGTGAGTGTGAACGTGAGTGAGTGCGAAGGCTGAAAAAATTGTGGTGAGTTGAGTATGAGTGAGTACTCATGCGTGTGAGTGGACGTGAGTGTGAACGTGAGTGAGTACTCATGAGTGTGAGTGGAGGTGAGGGTGAACGTGAGTGAGTACTCATGAGTGTGAGTGGACGTGAGTGTGAACGTGAGTGAGTGCGAAGGCTGAAAAAATTTTGGGGAGTGAGTTTGAGTGAGTACTCCCTTAAAGTGCCGACCTATGGAGCTCGGCACACTCACTCATGAGTGCACTCAACTCACACTCACACTCATTTGAACGTGGTGAGTTGAGTATGAGTGAGTACTCATGAGTGTGAGTGGACGTCAGTGTGAACGTGAGTGAGTACTCATGAGTGTGAGTGGAGGTGAGGGTGAACGTGAGTGAGTACTCATGAGTGTGAGTGGACGTGAGTGTGAACGTGAGTGAGTGCGAAGGATGAAAAAATTGTGGTGAGTGAGTTTGAGTGAGTACTCCCTTAAAGTGCCGACCTATGAGCGGTGGTGCAGAAGTTCGGTTCACTGGGCTAGTTGGTCACACTTTTGTAAATGAAAAAATTACTGCAGATCCACGAAGTGAATGCTGATGATGGAGCGAAGTTCCTTGGAAGCCAGTCTACGTCACTCTATTTTACTAAGTGTAGCGCCATTGATCGATGCGCTAGCGCTGCACGGTCTAAGTACGAGCGGCTGGGGAGCTATGCAGCACGCTGTACAAGGCTGGTATGCACGCTCTAGGTACGAGCGGCGCGGCGCCGGCGCCACACCTACACGCGGTTGGTATGCGCGTTGCGTGCGCTCTGCAAACGCTTCTGCGCACGACGTCATGACCTTGATCAATACCCTTGCTGAGAGATAGTTTCGGAGCGGCGCGGCTGCTGTTCCGACGGGGACCTACGCAAAAGAAGACAAAGCACAGGCGAAGGCGTTCAGCCTGTGTGTTTCTTCCAATGTGCTTTGTCTCCGTTTGCGCTAATTTTTCTATTTACAAATGGGAAAGAATGCGCCTCAAAATAGGGCGCCGTCGCACTGCTCGGGCCGTAGTTGCGTAGCTCATGAAGCGGGATATACGACAATCATCCCAATCGAAACACCCTTTCTAATTCAGAACTACCACCCTTCTCCTCCACCCCCTCCCCGCGCGCCAAGAAAATCTTTGATTCGCACCTGGCTTTACGACGGCCAGGCTACCATTGTTTGTGCAAAATTATACTACTCTGGTTTTGAAAATATTCTGTGCAGTTTTAGGGGCGAAGCTTCTTAGGGTGTGGGTTTGTCCGTCCTCTGTAGTAGTAGTTGTAGTAGGTAGGTAGCCACATATAGTGTAATGTACCCACTTCACGTGATAAAGATGACGATGACGCAGTATAGTGGAATGTAGCCACTACACGTGATAACGATGAAGTATAAGCGCGTTCCAGTATAGTGGAATGTACCCACTACACGTGATAACGATGACGATGACGCTGATGACCATGAAGTGGGTTCACTTTCCAACATTTTAGGGGCGAAGCTCCTAAGGGTGTGCGTCTGTCCCTCCTCTGTAGTAGTAGTAGTAGTAGGTAGGTAGCCACGTATAGTGGAATGTACCCACTCCACGTGATAACGATGAAGTATAAGCGCGTTCCAGTATAGTGGAATGTACCCACTACACGTGATAACGATGATGATGACGCTGATGACCATGAAGTATAAGCGCGTTCCAGACCACACATTCTCTTTCTGCCACGGATGAAAACGATCGAGCTTCGCCCACTCATAATCATTCACTTCGTGGATATGGCGTGATTTTTTTTCAAAATAATGGACTCCTTAAAAATTTGGCTCGTCACACGTTCTCAAAGAACAAATTCGAGCTAATCCTGCAGCTCGGATATCATTTGGTGATGCGGCCGCCCATCAGTCGAAAGAACTTGCAAATTAAAAGGCTAATAAGCGAGACCTCTCCCAGCCCCTTCTCTGAATCTTTCCAGCAACACTCGTACACTCCTCACAATTATTTTCGCTCCAACTCCACGCCAAACAATTAGTCACCTATAGATATGATGAGGCAAATGACATCTCCAGGTTATTACATACAACCCCGTCAAAGCCATATGCCTTCATAAAAAGCTATTTAAACCAGAGCGTTAAGAGAATTGCGCCATCCACCTTTGCGGCCGCAGTTCGGAGAGCAACGACGTAACCCTCTGTGAAAAGCACCTTCTGCTTACTTGCTTCTTCCAGGCTTACCTTGCGTTAGCGCTTACGTAGCAAGCGTTGTTAGCGACGGCATTCACCCGGTGCCATTTCGTAACAATAGCGTGATTCTTTTTGGGGGGATTTCGAAGATTGCTGGCTTAGCTGTTTTTGCTTTCACGTGCTTATTGTACAGAGGGCGCGGCTGCAGCACTTTATTGATTGTTCGGATTAAAAGCTGTCGGATATTCGGCTGTCGGATTAAAAGAAAGGGCTCTTGACAATAGGTGCCCCGGCAATCACCTTCATCGGCGTCTTAAGGAGCCCGTCCGCATTACGCCCCGAAAGGAGCGTTTGACGTACCTCTTTACCGCGACAGTGAAGTGCACTTAGAGATCTATTCATTTCAGGGTAGGGCCTGCAAACTGTCGCCTCCTTCAACGTCTCAGCAAGTGGCTTCCTGATGCGCATTAGGCTTAACGTCTCGTTTTATTGAGCGCAATAGGATATACTCTGGTGGCGATATTATTTTTTTTTGGCTTTAATAACCGGCACGCTTTATAGCGCGATTTTTATTTATTTATTTTTTTTTGTTGGAAAGTAGTTGCAGTGGCTTAGGACGGCGCATAAATGGGTAAATGTACGCTAGGACAAATTGCCGCCGGTGGATGGGCGATTTGGAGGTGGTACGTATTGGCCACGCAAGTGCTGCAAAGCGCAAAACTTGATTGAATTGATCTTAAAAATGAGCCCTAATCCGCAAATCAAGTTCTTTGAAATAAAATGCACTATCGAGGCGTTCGTTTAAGTGAAATATGTTTGCATAGAATGCACAGGAAAACTGCCGGGGATTTTCTAAAAGTTCGTTATTCTGAAATATTCGTTAAACCGACGTTCGCACGAGTGAGAGTTCTCTGTATGCAGCAAACACGGCAGCTTATGTACACTGAAATATTATGAAGGCAAAGGATGTGTCCTCACTCCCTGGCAAAGCATTCGGTAATCTCCTTGCGCAATACTTATCTTAAAGCTAAGCCTCTGAATGTTTCCAATATTTGTCCGATCATTGCCATGCTGCTGTTTTTTCCCAATACGTGGCGGAAGTTACCTTTTGGAACGTCTCAAGCTGTTTTCAATAAACGTTTTCAATGAACTCACTCAACTAATGTTCGTTAACTATACTAACAGTTCATTTGCCCTTATCTCAAGTAAAGTTATGCTACGATATCATGCATCAGATATCACTCTCAACTTGAACCACAAGAATCGGTTTCGTACCAGTTCTTTTTTGAAAACACGTTTTCTTAGTGTACTGAATACTGGAAGTAGGTAAGACCGGAAGGGCTTACAAGAGAACCAAGAATCTGAATTGTTGCTTGTGCCACTAGAAAGAATGCGGGATCATTTGTAAAACATGGTTCACCCGTGCGTTAATGTATTATGGTATGTTCCACACTCTGAGACGGTTTATAGCGCAAGTGTCTTCTATGCGGGCTTAAGCCGAGCATAAGACTTCATTACACGAAACTACCAAACCTTAACGTAAACGAAACAGAAGCACAGCGCATACATGAAATCAAGAAGGAACTTCTTCGTTATACTGTTCCTACAATCTCGGCGTGTTTTTCGACGCGTTGTGCCAGCATTTACACTCATTTCCATCTTCAGTGCCGTCTATATACTTGTACATCAGCCTCATACAGGCAGGAATGTGCTCGTAGTGAACTGAGGGTACGTTCTCAGAGCGCATTAACGTTTCTGGAACAGGCAGCCCGGAAACCTCTTTGCAATGTTTGTTTCACACAATCAACGAAATGCAACTAGACCATCAGAACCGCGAACATCTCTGGTGCACGCTCGTTTCAAACCGCAAGCGGCATAACATTAGAAACTTAATGCAGCCACGATTGAGCACCATCTGGTTTGATTGCACAAAAGGACCGCTTGCAACGAGCTTGAAAATACAGTTCCTCCTTTTTGCCGGCTATCATTTCAGACTCTGTGATGTACAATATATGGCGCTGATCATAAGCCTCTGCGGAGTTCTCCACTTGGGAAGGCGTGTTTTACCGCAGCGCCTGCCACCCTTTAGTGTACAAAAATAATGAAGGAATGATCGTGCTTACCATGTCGACCTCATTTTGGTCACTGGTTTTCCGAGGGGTAAGGGTACGAAGTACGTGGTCCCTGCAATGAAACAGGCGACTAGGGGGGTGTCTGCGACCCCCCCCCCTCCCCAAATCGTTCAAATGGGGGCTCCAAATCTGCACCCTATTTTAACTTAGTCGGGCCTGTGACGTCACTGTTTAATGTGCGGGTTTATGATCAAGCATGTTTTGTACGATAAGGGCGGCCGAGCACCGCAGATGCTGCATTCCAAGAACCGTTCCCACTTTTACTCCTAGAAAGCCAGCGGCCAATGGCAGGTGCTTGTGAGATGCGCGTCGTCGCTGCCGTTTATTTTCGCGTTCCAGCAGAACTTGTTTTCTTCGGACGCGACCAAGCGGGTTGGGGATGGGAAGGGGGGCTCGCTGCGGTAAAACTTACGCCCCCCCCCCCCTCCCCACTTCGCTCCTTATAGAGAACCATACGCACGCATATGATAACGACCATTATGACGACGGCGATGACAAATATTTTTCATGGGATTGATAGCGCTCGAGCGTACGCTTTCTAGAACTCCATAGAGATGTAGAAGAAAAGCTATACAACGGAGCGGCCGCAAGGCTGAGAGTAAGGCAGGTGACTCATTGCACCCTTCCATGGTTGCGACTGCATCCGACAGTACAGTGTACTGGGGTACGTCGTAGCCCCCTGAACATGTAGCTCGCCTATAGGCACGCCGCAAATGAGCTGTCAACCGCAGCGTACGCTGCGCTAAAAATAGGGACGCGAAGTCTAGTCGCCGTCAAAGAGATTTAGCGCTCCTGACAACGAGTGCCAAGGGCCTATTCATTAGACAAGCAAACGCCGCAAGCACGTGACGACGTCCCAGACGTGTGCTTACTCGCGCTATATATAGCCTCATAATTAAGACGCGGGTTCTGAACATCGTGCAGTTCACTCCCAGGTTTCTTGGGACATTGCTATGGCTTCAAACGATAGTGCGTTGTCAAAGACAGCTTCTTAACGGCGCAGAGAAGGGATCTAAAGCAAGACTGAAATTATAATCTCCAGCTTTGCTTGCTTTGTAATTTAAGTTTAATTTTAGTCTTAAGTTTTAACTATTCCTCATAATTCTTTACAAGGCCAAGGCTACAAAAGCAATTTAACTGTCATGGAATGTTCCTTTTAATACGGTTCTGTACGCATCTTTTTTCTCTTCATACGCAGCGTCACTGTCCTTTAGACGTGTCCTAACAGCCATAAGCGTGCGCAGGGTTCCCCTTCAGGGGGGGCGAAGGTTCATCGCAGTGCCCGCCTTCACTATTAAGTCAATGTAAGGGGCAGACTTTGCGCCCCCCCTATCTTAGGTGACTTGGGGAAGGGCGGCCGCCCCCCCCCCCCCCCTGCCCCCCTCGTGCGCACGCCTATGCTAAGAGCTATACACTCTGGTAACCTTTGCAGCAAAGCTGTTAACCTGTAACCAATTTCAGGAGGGGAGGGGGGGGGGCATATAATCCCGGGCTCGCGACTAACGCACACAAAATGAACAAGAAGCATTACTACGCATGTTTAGTGCTTTCTTTTGGTGTGATCGGGTTTCACGGGCAGCATCTGTTAGCAACTCTCGGCGCAGAACGCGTCGCAAAATTTTAGAAGCTTCGCGATTGTTTGAGGTCATTCTGTTAAGATTACACGCATGACCTGTATAGTAGAGTTTATTGGAGAGCTTACGCGAGCACTATCGATAAGGTTCTAATGTTCGATGTTGCATTTACAAATGCCGACGCACCTCACCGCAGATCACATTACCGCAGATGGCCGACGCTACGTTCGCCGCTATTAGTGTACAGTCGCGCTCAATATGACTTGCAACACGGGAGCGCGTGGCCTCACGAGTTCAAAGATTGCGCATGGCTTCCACTAGCCCTTATTTCCATTACTAAACGCGTTTCTCTCACTTTGGTATGATCCCGAATAAGAAAATAATATTTAGTTTGAAATAAAAACAAGTTGAACCCATGCGCCACCTTTGAACCGGTGAGGTCACGCGCTCCCTTGTTGCAAGTCATATTGAGCGTGATTGTACATATAGCGTGTATTGCTTGTAGTTTGACTTTTCCGTTTCGCGGGCACAACTTCGCCCAAATAAAAAGTTTAGTCTTGAACCTGCCGACTGCTGCCTTCTTTAAAGTCACGACCACCTGACAATATCGGCAAAAGTTGGAGATGCCGGAGCCCTCGCAACTCGCTCAAGCGCTCGCAAGGCAGCACTTGCCTCTTGGTAGAGTGCTGCGGTGCTCTGACGTGACGTAGACCAATGCGAGAAACTTACGCGCGCTCATTGCCCAGCGTAAATTCACTGTGCCATCCCAGCGCCACGCCTTACTCCACAACAACAAAAAAAAACAAAGAAAAGAAAGAAAGAAAAGACAGGAAAAAAAAGTCACAGTTTCACCGCAAGGGTGAAGCAATGAATGCGATAGCAAAAAATTGTAATGTTATACGAAGTGAGCCCGGCAGCTAACTCTTTTTGGATCCGATCTCACGCAACTCTAGATAACGCTTGTTTAAGAGAATTCTCTTCGCGTTGAGAGCGCAGCACGTAGAAGGGTACACCGGCCCCCCCGCTTCCGGCCGCCGAGAAGGGGAGATAACGCGCGCGCCCGCGCCCGCGCCCGCGCTCGTAAAATCGAACGTCGCCCCCCCCCCCCCCCCCCCCCCCGCCCGCTGTCTGCCGCCGAGAAAGGGAGATAACGCGCGCGCCCCCCACTCGTAAAATCGAAGGTCGCTCGAGGGACCCCCCCCCCCCTCGCGTCTTTTCCCGCTCACGAACCACGGGCGGGGCCGATTATATATATACATATACATATACGGCAAATGACGCCGACGCCGACGCCGACGTCGAAAACCAGCCGCGAGTGTCCATATAATTGCTATCGCAATAAAAACAGCCAGCTCCACTTTGTAAGAGACGTAACAACGACGCTGATGCTCCCCTTCGTCAAACTATTTCCTCCCCGTGTTTCGCAAGTTTTTTTTTTTTTTTTTTTTTTACAATTTCTGTCTTTTGCAAGTATTTCCTAAATATTTCGATGTAGTATCATTGCTCAAAACAAGGCATGCATTCCAGCGTTATTTGCTAATGTGCTATATCCCGAATCGCTGAATAAGAAATTCAAATCTGCAGCGAAACGCTGGTTGCTACGGCGAAAGCCTTTTGCTTTGAAGTTGCCCCCCTTCAATAGGGTTGAAAGCTGGGCTTGTTGACGACTGATGATTATAGCGTATGATGAAGTAGCGCACTATTGACGAAGTGAAAGGGGACAAGAAATACACCACACTCCTGACGCTCGCAATTAAATTTATTTTAGAAACAACACACACACACACGTGTGTGTGTGTGTGTGTGTATGCACCCACCCACCCTGAACGACACAGACATGAACTAAAAGTCAAACGCCTTCTCATCAAAGAACAAAGTTTTGGTACACTCAAGAACTAGGACAATGCATGTGCAGCTTAGACACACAATAAAATAAACAGTCAAGGGTAACAGCCAGACAAGATGTATTGGTAGTATCTTACACACGCTTTAAACCGAAATCCAACGGCGGCATTAGTGAAGCATCAGTTTCACTGAGTATTGGGGAAGTCACCTTCCTGGAAGGACACTAGTTTTAAGTATATTAAATTGATTTGGTGGTGTTCGCAACTGTCGGGCTCTCCTTCATGCATAGGTCGGCAAAACTTGTGGACCTCACTCAGACTCACTCATGAAATATATTTTGCACTTAGGACTCACTCGGACTCAAACTCACAAAAATATTTCTGAGCCGGACTCACTCGGACTCACACTCATGAAAATTTTCTTCAACCGGACTCACTCGGACTCAAACTCACCAAAATATTACTCACCCGGACTCACTCAGACTCAGACTCATGGTTCAATCTGAATCTGAGTGAGTCCGAGTGAGTCGACTGATGAGTCCGTTAGCCTAGAATTATCTTTTTCGACCATGGTGTCAATGCTCTATAACACCAATATCTCACGTATTCGGTGCTCTTCTTGGCGCCTTTTGATATAGTACCTTTGAATACGAGTTACAAGTGCTCGTAAACCAGTAAGGTCATTTCGCTTGAAAGAGATGACAAGATATATTATCAAGAACTTCCTTGGAAGAGTTGGAAAGGGGGAGGGGGAGGTCAAGGCACTCCCCTACGTAATTCCCACCTCTGATCAATAAATATTGAAATGGTATATAAA
The DNA here is from genome assembly GCA_030522465.1 of Rhipicephalus appendiculatus. NCBI lineage: Eukaryota > Metazoa > Arthropoda > Arachnida > Ixodida > Ixodidae > Rhipicephalus > Rhipicephalus appendiculatus. Next base: position 12,257 of record JALIZH010023870.1, on the reverse strand, counting down.
ACACACTGCTTTGGAATGCGTGTGAGTACACGTGAGTATAAACGTGAATTCAGGCAAGGCTGATAGTAATGTTGAAGATGAGTAGATATGACCATAGGTCGGCATAAAAAAGTGGAACTCACTCAGACTCACTCCAGAACTATATCTTGCACTTTGGACTCACTCGGACTAAGACTCACGAATATTTTCCTAAGCCGAACTCACTATAACTCACACTCACGACAATTTCTTCAACCGGACTCACTCGGACTCAAACTCACCAAAATATTACTCACCCGGACTCACTCAGACTCAGACTCATGGCTCAATCTGAGTTTGAGTGAGTCCGAGTGAGTCGACTCATGAGTGATTTCGCCGACCTATGCCTTCATGTCACCTATTTCCACTATCGTCTGAAGCACGTGTAAAGTACTTCCAATATTTACTTTTTTCGCTATTAAAAATGCATTTTCTAAACGGAAGTTTCTCGTACACGCAACGCGCTGCGTTAGACTTGATTATATGCTACTGGACTCGCGGGTGAGCGCTGGCAATGTGTCCATTATCTTGAATGTTATAATCAAATAGGTGCACTTGATTGGAAGTTATCCAGTAATACCTTGTGTATGTATGCCATTTAGCTAATGCTTTAATCTCTACAAAGAAATTCGATGTCACCTTCGCCGCGCAATGTCAAAATTGTTGTTGCTGGAGCAGCGAAAAGTGTTCATCCCCTGATTCCGTTCGTGTTGAGGTAACGTTATGGGAAGGGCACGCACAGTGATGACTACAAAAAAAGTGAACACTTTGTACATTCCAAAGTGTGTTCGGCGAAAGCTTGTGACCATTCGACTGACGCCATGTCTTTTTTTTTCTTTTGCACTCTTAGTGGGATGGCACACGAACGGAATGTGTGCGTGTTTGCTTTTTTTAATTTTTTTACCGCGAATCGCAGCGAGACGCGAGACTAATCTTCCTCCAATCGCATGCGTTCGTATTTTCTCGCGCTTTGCGCATCGTGCAGTCGCCATCCGCGTTACAGCGCTTAAATTGACGGACACTTTGTAAATTCCAAAGTGTGTTCCGCGAACGCCTGTTTCCATTGAGACGGGGTCGGTCAGAATGAAACGCGATGCGCGTCTCTCCCTCTTTACATGATTGGAAACGCTGGGCACAGCGACGCTACGCAAGCAAAGCGCGAGCGCTGTAGAGTCCGACGCGACCGGCGTCCGTTTGCGCGCCCCGGCGGCCACCTGGCATCCGTGCCAGGGCTCGGACGGAGGGAAGGACGCACAGACACGGACGGACGGACGGACGGACGTGAGCATGAGACATTAAAGGCTTTAGCCTTAAAATTTCTGCAGTTAGAATTGTGCCTCAGAAGTAAAGCCGGGCCTCCCCAGCTCAGGAGCGTCACATTAACCCTTCCGGCTCTGACGGTGTCAACTGAAACCATCACACGCTTCCCCCTAGCAACTTGGAATCGAAACCAAGACTGCTAATTATTGGGGGAGTATTTCTTCAATGAATTCACTGCAATCGACACCCCCCACTGTGGCATTTTTGCGGATCTGGGAGCCAAAATGAAGAAGACGCCTGACCGAAGCCATGGGTGACGCCGAAGCGGGTAAGCTGAGGCGGGTAACGTTGTTCCAAGGACTTTCACAATGCCGAATTAGGCGTTCGTTCAGGTTTTGTGTATCTTAGTGAGTAGCAGGAATAAAGACGCCATTTTTCCTTATTTCATATCCACTGAGCCCTGATGGCTTAATTTGGCAACATGTATGTAAATGCATTAATAATTGCACTAGTGGCTCAATTTTTCATTTCTGGCCTTCTGAGGTCCCAACCATTAGGAAAACATGCCCAAAAATATTGTGCGGCCAAATTAAAAAAAAAACTTCCCCATCTCCCGCTAGAGGGAACCATGTGTGGATGCGAAGCAGCGGGGAGAACATTCTGGTCGAACTGCGCAGTGGGACGAGACACGAAGAGAAGGCGAGACAGACAAGCGCAGACTAACAACTGGGTTTATTGAACGATGAAACCAGCCTTTTTAACAGTCTCAGCACATATGACACGTCCCCCTAGGGGCTAACAAAGGAACCGCTAAAAGCATGAAAACAAGCACGTTAAAGAGTTATCGATGAAACGTGTGAAAAACTATCATAAAAACACGTGACAGGCTATACACCCATGATAAAACATGATAAACACGATGCGCATGAGAATGAAACTGCGCACGTGGTAAAACCGCGTAGATTAAGGTGGTAACGTGCACGTGGAGCAGAGATACGCATACTCTTTGTCAGTAAGAGCAATCGACAGGGGAGCCGCTCCGTAGAGTATAGGATTCCTACAGGGAGAGAGGGGGAGGGGACGCGCATGCGCTGTGGGGGGTGTGGGACGCGGGCGCCGCTCCGTATAGTAGAGGATTCCTAGAGGAAAGAAAGGGGATGAGCGTAAGAGAGGAGATAGGGGAGGGAACGCGCATGCCCTGTGGGGTGTGGGACGCAGGACGCGGGAAGCAGGGAAAAAAATTAAAAAAGAAATCATGCACACATTCCGTTTGTGTGCCATCCCACTGAGAGTGTAAAAGAAAAAAAAAGACATCGCATAGTCAGTCGAATGGCCACACGCTTTCGCCGAACACACTTTGTAATGTACAGAGTATCCTTCAATTTTTTTGTGTGCGTCATCTTCCAATCACTGACGCTCTCTCGATCGAACGCTTGTCGGCGATCAATTGTTTCTGGTAAGGCAAAGTGATCTTTTATTGAGCTCGCTTGTCATTTCACGTGGTCACATAGTTACCTTTCCCTTTAGGCATTTCATTGTTTGACGCATGACCTTCGTTGTGCGCAGATAGAGAAGTGTTCTGCTGCTAAACCCTCGGTGGAAGGTCGAATTCCCGGCACGGAGGAGGGAAGTAGTTTGGAGGGCGAGTTGAGTCAAGCTTTGTCTGCCCCAATACTCCTTACAGGGAGAGGGCTCCTAATTATTAGAGATCAAGTTGATCAGTATTTATCTCGATCGGTTAATCTCGGCAGGAACTACGATCTCGTATTTTATAGTTCAGCTAGCGTTTGCATCGAAGCGTAAACCCTCTTGATCTCTAGGCGAGCGCCACCCGTAAAGAGCTTGGCTGCGAGATGGGCAACTGCTGGCTTTACTTTTGCCGGCAAGGCGTGGCTAGAGCACACACTCTACACTTTTTTTAAAATAATTTAATAAATTTAGGACTTTTACGTCTCAAAACACAATATGATTATCAGGGACGTGACAGTGCGGGGCTTCGAAATTTAAACCACCACGTGCACCTAAATCTAGCTACACGGGCTTCTGGCGTTTCGCCTACCATCGAAATGCGACCACAGTGGCCGTGATTACCACCCGAGGCCTTCGTAACCGCAGTCGATCACCGTAACCACTAGAACACAGCGGTGGGTATTTTTTAGGAGCAAAGCCTCCTTAGGCCGGCACCCCTCCTGCCGTTGCCGTTGAAGCCCCTGGCACAGTGCTAGCTGTGGCATCTCCGCCTCACGCAAGAGGATAAATGAGCTTTATGAGCGCTGGAACGCGGATGGCGTCTGCGCGATGCGCAAAGCGCGAGAATACGAACGCACGCGAAACGAAGGCAGATTAGTCTCCCTCTTTCTTCGACTCTGCTCTCTCCCCTCAAACCGGCGAACGCGCGAAACCATCACTTCACCCTGTCGTCCGCCCAGTGGTTGGTCCGTTGCCTGGACAATGTAACGCCGCGCGCACCGAACGCCGCGTGCGTCCCATTTCTAAGGAGCTTCGCTCATCGGTTGTATTCGTACTCGGAACAAGTGCTAAGTTAGTTTTTTACAGTGAAGCTCTATACCTCTATCCCGGAACGGTGCCCTTTCCGCGGGCAAAAAAAACGTGTGGGCGATAAATGCGTGTGAAAAAGAACGACGTCGTACTCGGAGGCTCCGCCTTTCAAGGGTGCACATTTTAAAGTTTAATAGACACCACTCCACGTATGCGCTCAGCGCAAGCAACGAAGGTGCAATTGCTATGAGAGTCAGATTCTAAATTTAATAGGCGTTCTTCTCCAGAGTCCGCTCTACAAGTTCAACACTTTGCTTCAACCCTGCAGACTTTCGAACGTCTCCCGGACCAGGAGAAGATGTACGAAGAGGAGATCGTGTGGCTGATGTACATCAAAGACTTGGATTACACAAAAGCAATGCGTCATGACCATGAACGCGTCAAGTCAGACGGTTGTGTACGATCAAACATGGATGGCTGGTCTACAAAATCGGACGCACTTCTTGGCCATCGCTCCCGGTGAAGATCAGACGCCAATCTTACTCTTGTACGACTCTAATGCGAAAGACCTTTCGAGTGACGTCACAATGGGTAATCGTTCTGGGTGTAGTTTACAGGCTCTCTGTTCAACCACCTTCACAGCGTGGATTAGAGCCATAATTTTTTTTCTATTGTGTTTTTAGAAAAAAAGTGTTTAACGATTTAGACTACTTCGTACTCTACAATCTAAGAAAAAAAAAACAATATTTGTGACTCCTATCGGGTAGTCCTGACCTACCACCTATATGACTCTCTTTAAAGAGGCACGTTAATCTTTATTTGGGTCACACGACTCTAAAAAAAAAAAGAGTATAATGACCCCCCAAACAGAGTTGACGTGTCTCTTTAAAAAGAGTCATATACGTGGCGAGCCATAACTCTAAAAAAAAAGAGTCAAATGACTTTTTTTTTCTCGAAAAGTCCACTACGAGAGAACAGTAGGCCGTCCTAAACCTTCTACCTAACGAACGAGCTTGTTTATTTAAAAAAAATGTGGCGAAGGGGCGTGTAGGGAAGGGTGTTTCATCTCCACTAACGTGAAACCTGGAGAGGGGCGAAGCATGCAGTGGGTGCCGGCGTTTCCCACAGCAAAATGTTTACTCTTTGCTGCTTTACTCGCTACCGGCCCATTAACGCACCGTCACTTTGCAGATATGTTTCAAGAAGTTGTGTTTCAAATAGATGACTTCTCCGTAGAGATGCATATGTCTGTGTCTCTGGTTTTAGATAAGGAACTTGAGCGCCTTGGTAAAGTACGTCAGGCATTCTGACACTACTTCTAAGCCAAACATAATGTTTTAGGCAGTTACGACTAACGTTGACTCATGCATAGTATGGACCGGTGGCGAGTAGGGGGATTTACCCAATTTTTGTGGCGCATACCCGTTTATGATGGACCATGACGACGACATGACACGCCGACAAGCCCAGAGCCTAAGGTTCATCGCCCCTAAAAGTTGTCGACGATTTGCCTATCTTGTTCTGCTCACGAGGTGCACCTCACAAAAGTTCTTCTAATGATGAAGGGACGTGTAAAAAAAAATATTGACGATTTAGGGGTTATAACCACCCTACTATGGGACGACGCATGGCGAGATACTAATTGGTATGTGAGAATACTGGAGCGCGCTGCGCTAGATTTGTTCATATGGTACTGAGCACGCGGGTATACGCTGGTAATGCATCCGTTCTCTTGGGAATTATTATCGAATATGTGCACTTTAATGGAAGTTACGTTGTAATCCATCGTGCCCGTCTGTAATTTAATTAACCCTTTAATCTGTACAATGCAATGCGAACCCACCTGATCCGACTGACATCAAACTTGATGTTACCGGAGCACCGAAGACGCGCCTATGAAGTGATTTTTTTTCGCGTTGTGACAGCGCTATGGAACGAATGGACCCGCCACAATGGGCTAGTGGTTACGGTGCTCGACTCGCGGCATCGAATCCCGGCCGTGGTGGCCGCATCTCGATGGGGGGCGCAATGCTAGAGGCCCATGTACTTAGGTTTAAGCACATGCGCTAAAGAACACCAGATGGTAAAAATTTCTGGAGCCCTCCACTGCGGCGTCCCTCGTAATCATATCGTGGTTCTGGCACGTAATACCCCAAAAAAATAATATCACAGCGCTATAGCAAGGCAACACGCATAGTCAGGACTTCCGGAAAAGATAAATTCACTGATTGACGAAGGGTTAAGTAATGACCGTACTTTTGTTTCCACGTTGTTACGTTTTTCGCCCATCAGCGATATATTTTGCTCTTAACGTCAACATCGAATTCGGGCAGGCAAGACATTCCACAGAATTAAAAAAAATTAATGACACTTTGTAAATTCCGAAGTGTGTTCGGCGAACGCCTGCGTCCATTGAGAAGGGGTCGGTCAGAATGGAACGCGATGCGCGCGTCTCCCATTTGCATGATTGGACACGCTGGGCACAGCGACGCTACGCAAGCAAAGCGCGAGCGCTGTAGAGTCCTACGCGAGGCGCGATCGACGCGAACGGCGTCCCTTTGGCGCGCCCCGGCGGCCACCTTGGCACCGTGCCAGGGGACGGACGGACGGACGGACGGACGGATGGATGTGAGCATGAGACATTAAAGGTTTTCGCCTTAGAACTCACAGGGTTTCTTGCGCATCCGCCACAGTGGACTCGAAGGCGAAAGCCATTTCCTTGTTTTTCTTCTAAGTCGATGCATTGACCCTCCGGAGCCACGCTCCAAAAGGTTTCTGAAAGCAACGTGGTTTTGCATTGCCTCCGAGATCGGCCCACATTTGATCCGGCTAATGATGTCATGTGTGATGACGTCACCAATTTTGGCGAACTCTGACGTCGTGGTGATGTCACCACGTGATGATGAATTTTCGCATCGCTCGTGGTGACGCCGCCGATGTGGGACGCCGGTGAATTCCAGCGTTTCATGAGGCATCTAATGATTTTGCCTTAATAATCGGTCTCGGGGCCTCACATGCCATCACCCAATTACAAAGGGGGGCGCTCGTAGCATCCATCTATCCAGAGTCTGCGAATATGGCGGGACGAACAACCACACTACCGTCCGGCCTGCCTTTGACGCGCGGAGGCCGCAAATATTCGCTCACCATAAGCTGTGACGCAGTCAAAACACACAGGCGCAACGCCGCCGCACTGAAAGGTGATAATTAAAGCAATTGTGCATGCTTGCTCTCAGCGCTACCGCGAAAGTACAAGAATCAGGCCTGTATTCACAGAAACGTCTTACGTTCAAAATTTTTATGAGACTATTAAAGGAAACTTGTACTTACTGGCCTGTGTAGCTGCATGATGATGGTGGCGTTCCAAAAAACTCTGCAACCACAGCTGACGAACACCGAAGAAATTAAATAAAACAAAATAAATTTTCTTTCTGAGGCTGGAGTTAAAAAAATTGACGGCAGATCCACGAGGTGAATGATGATGATGAGATTGGGCGAAGCTCCTGGAAGTAATCATCGGTTAAACCGTGAAATTTCTTCCGTTAATTCGCCCGATAAAATTGACGTGAAACGATTGATTAAATGTTTTATCAAACTTTTATTGCTGGTTTCCGTTGTCCTTTCATTATGACCGCTTTGTGGTCGGTGAAATGTAAGCTAAGTGGCTTCTTGCATACGAGCACACACCGACGGCAACGAGCATCGTCAACTACAAACCTGTATCGCGATATGGTTTTGATTATAAAACCATTGCTTTAGAAAACACCTGGCGTCTTTCGTTAAGCGCTGGCGTCTTTTCGTTTTGTTTTAGAAACATCTGGCGTCTTTTCGTTTTGCTTTTAGAAAACAAATGGCGTCTTTCGTTGGTTTATTTCATCAATCAACGGCGTTTTAGTTTTAATAAAATTTTTATTGTTTAATCACGCACAGGAGAAATCTCACCAGGCACTACCTTGGAGGTAAACAATGGCTGCTACTGGGAATGAGAGACAGCAGAAGTCGGCTTTTAACACTTCTACTTCTACTAACGTTTCCTACTGGAACATGCCAATGGCTGCTAATGGGGAATGAGAGACAGAATGAATTCGGCTTTTAGTTAACGCGCACGCTGCGAATTTTTTATTGTTCCACAACGCACAGGAGAAATCTCCCACCGGCACCACCTTGGAGGTCAAAGCGTAAGACTAGTTACGCACTACGACGAGGGACGAACGGGTGCCGCTCTAAGGAGCTTCGCCCCTAAAACCGAGACCCCGCGGTCCGAAAGCGAGCGCCTAAAACACAAGACCATGCCCCCCCCCCCCCCTTTTTTTTTTAGGGGCAAAGCACCTTAGGGTCGCACAATGTCCATCCGTTTCCCAGCATGCTGAGTCGGAGCGCAGGCGCGACCGTACTCGGGCCTACGTACATACGTATCGGGCTAAAAATAGACTGTTCTCGGGCGAACGCACCATGCGAACCAGAAAAAGATAAAAGGCCACAACACCATAAACACAACGACATTTAAGCACCCATCAATGAAACCATATGACAGAACAAAAGGTTAACAAGAACAAAATAAAAGGCTATTAACCAGAACAAAATATACGGTAACATCGAATCATGCCACTGCTTCGCCCATTCACATTGGTTCATTTCGTCGATATGCCGTGTTTGCCTTCCGTATTGCACAACGAGCTGCGTACCCAGCGTTACAGAGGATTAGGATGATCATGGTTCGTTACCTGACCGAACAGATAGAAACACACGGTGAAGAAGCCTTCCTCAGAAGGTGGCATACACGATTTTTCGGAGTGAGGAAGGGGAATATTGAACTTCCTCTACTGCCGTATTGAAAGCGACTGGCAAGAGGGGGAAAAATGAGTCTCGTTTTATATGAGCCGGCCCAAGGCACTTTTTGAGTGGTAATGTTGCTTTTCTTCCCCAATGATATGTAATTCGGTGCAAACTTAGTGAGTGTTTGTGTTCCTTTTTTTTTCTTGTTTTTTTTTCAGTGATTAGTGATCTGTGTTAGCATCGCAGTTCCATTGTACCTATGTTTTCTTGTTTGTATGTCCCCGCGGAAGTCATTTTGTTACCCAGTGCAGTTATAGTCACCTGAACTGCCGTTACTAGTATGCAATAAACTTCCCTGTGTTGGCCCGAGCCCATGTTTGCCCAATGTGAACTGAACTGAACAGTGCGTTTGAACAATGATGCTAAAAGAAGAAAATGCCGTTGACCGTAGATCCCTTGGATATGGGAATCAGCATGACACTCGAAAGTGAAATGTGTCTTCACAGAAGTTGACTGCTTATTGCGCATTGATTTATAATGACTATTGGTGTTTAGTGGCTACAGCACCCTTAGACGTTCATGCACCAATGTTGACGCCTGGTGACACTTTTCCATCACGACAACCAACGACTCGTGGCCGGCATACATGTTCCGGAGACACTGCATTGCACGTACCGGTGCATCGCGCAAATCACACATGAACCACTGGCGTTCGCAAACCGTGCAAGCGAAACCGAACGGGTTCTCACTAAATCGTATTGTGAAGTCACGGTCAGATGCAGCGAAGAGGGCATGATTTGCGGGTCAGCGACCGTCCTGTGGATGTGCCTTGGCATGCGGCGTCATGTTGGCGAGCACTGTCCTGCCGGTGGGTCGCTTCGGCGAAGGCACGATCACTTCGGTCCTGCTTCGGTGTGTGTATGGCAGCCAGTTGGGTCGCGATGGGCCCAGCTTCAGAAACGCTAGAAGCAGAGATCCCAGCTTGAGCCATGAACGCCCGAAGGCCTCCCGCTCTCCCCTGGCGTGTCGCTCGATCGCTGCAGCAAACTCACTTGCGCGACATCTGTTCGAAAATCGACGTCGTTGTCTTTCGGCGGCGCTTAATGCAGCAGTTCTCGTAGTCGGTGCCCTCGCAATCATCGACGGCAGAGAAACGCCATTGGTGCATATGGAAGCTGCACTACGCTGCACACGCTAGCACAACGTGAAAGACCAATCATATAAATGATACACTAACACAACGCGAAATACAAAGCACGTAACTGCGTCGTCACCGAGTCAAATAAGCGCGTGTAGGGCGTCGCAATTGCAGCCTCCGCTCGTGGCCTCTGAGATTAGCTCCAGAAACGTTGTCGGAACTAATTGCTGAGGCCACGCTCCGCTGTGCTGAGTAGGGCCAACGCAACCTAGGTGGCGTTGGTAGGGCGCCCTGATGCCAGCGTCCGTTTGAATGCTGGTATCGAGGCGCCGTAGCGCTGAGACTACCGAAACATTCACTGTCGGTGATTGTTAGTGTCATATTGCAGTACTTCTCTTCTCCGCTCATAGGCGGCGGCACCGCCCCGACAAACCAAGAGCGCAGGTACAGCGACAAGGTGTGTGAGATATACAAGGCGCGTCTGAAGAGTTCTACTCACATTCTCTCTGGTGGCGCATTTGGTTAAGCGCCCAGTTTCTATCGCCGCGGACCGAGAGATCATTGGTTCGACGCCTGGGCCTTCCAAATTTGCAAAACTTTTTCCTTCTGGTTTCTTTCTTTGTATTCAGTTCTTGTACATTTTAACACCATCATATCCGTAACGGAAACACGTCAGTGACGTCTTGGTGGACCACGGCGTAAAAGCACTTTCGTGTTAAAAAACTATTGGGAAGCAGTACACTTCCTGTGGGCGGTTCACTGAAACATTAATTAGCACAGCAAGCTGGCCGACTTGGTGAGTTGGCATTTGCGGGTAAACGAGCAGCGTGGCACAGACGACGAACAAGGAAACAGAGCTCGTGTCGCCTGTTTCCTTCTCTGTCGTCTGTGCCGCGCGCCACGTTTACCGAAAACTGAAACATTAGCCACCAAGCTCGCCGCAAAATGCTTGTCGTCACGCAATATTAGTATCACCATGAACCGGCACACGCTCTCTTCGTCCTCACCTTCATGCTCTGCTTTGGTTCCGAAACATGCGCTGATTTTTGCGGCGTAGGAGGCGAGAGAAGGAAAGAGAGGAAGAAGGAAAGAGAGTGAGAAAAAGAAAGAAAGGAAGGAAGAAACAAACAAAGAAAGGAAATCAGTATGTCAGAGATGTCCCGCCAAGCTTGCCCATGTTGGTCAATGGCTCTTGATTTTTTTTCAGTCAATTTCGTTCTGGTTAACGTCCCTACCTTTCTCACTCTCTCTCTATCTTTTCAGCCAATCACGATGCGGGACATATCATTAGCTAAGCCGGCTGGCCAATGGAAAAACTCACTTACGAACTAGAAGTTTTGTAGATTCGGAACACAGCTCTTTATATACATGACGCTGCTGCAGGTTTTTACTTTATTAATTTATTTATTCGTGTTTCGCTCTCGTAAACATACGTTTTACTATTAGAATTCGCGTAGTCTTCTGTTTGCGGAAGCAGTGGGCGACTTAAATGCAAGAAATGCGTCGGATCAGTTTGTTAAACTCAGGCAAGTATATAGCTAGTCCTCTCATTGAACGTCAGTTCTTCAGCCGCCTTAACAACTACACCAAGAACGTTCTTGCAACGTAGCTAATTAATAGGCAATGCTAACGTTAGAAGGATCCCCATTTTCCGCAAGAACAGTGCTGGCGTTGCGTTTCTGCGAACAGAGCTCTTTAACTTAACCATAGCACTGCAAAACACGTACCAAAAGTATTTTTAGGTTTGCTTTCTCATAACACGAAACGCAGAAATGTTTGGTATTTTATTACACTATTTCCAAATGGTATTAGCAATTCGTTAGGCGCTACTTTATTACAGAACTGTCGACAGTGTTGTTAGATAGTTCATAGTCGGTTGCTAAATAGTTAACATTTCCTGTTTCCGAGCCCCCATAAATAGCAAAGTGAAGACGCAGACGTGTAATGTAGCATTACGGTGCTTTTATCGACATCTTTTTTAGTTTGCTTATTTCGGGCTTGTTACCGCGGAATCATGAATTTTAATACGCAATATCGATCGGCAAAATATCAAACTACTAAGAGGAGTGATACGCAGCCAAACATTCCACTAAGATGAACATTTCTTGTCTGATTCGTTAAGGACACTTAGTTAAGAGCACTTACTACGTCTTAGTTAAACGTTAAACAAAACTCGGTTCGGAAGCGATGGTTAGCTCTGCGGCAAGGCATGCTTACTAGGCCGCGTCGCCATAACAAGCAGATTCTTGTTAATGAGCAGCACGTTCAGAGATCAGTGGGGTAGTTCTGAGTAGTTAAATAAAAAAAACGTCGCTTCAGGGAGTTGAAACGCGTCAGCGTTTTTCGCTCTCAGTTGCACTTGACACGCCGAATGCGCGAGTTGAAGTTCTTGGTTCTCGACAGTTCGTAACGCGGGCTTGCGTTCTTAAAACGATGCTTGGAGCGTTGAAGTTTACACGCACTTAACAACGAGTAACTACTCGTAACTGATAACAAGCCGTGTTCCTTGCAAACGACAAGTTCCCTTTCTCCGTGGCTAAATAACGTAAGATCGGGAAGCGGAAAG